>JBBMJY010000022.1:22693366-22721904 GCA_037833715.1 Toxotes lorentzi
CCCCCCCCCCCCCCCCCCCCCCCCCCCCCCCCCCCCCCCCCCCCCCCCCCCCCCCCCCCTCCTCCCCCCCCCCCCCCTCTTCTCCCTTTTCCTCCCCCCCCTCCCCCCCCCCCCCTCCAACGAGCCCAAATTGGGTCTAATCCACGACATGCCGTCTAACCACATTCCCACCCTAATAACTGTGCAGCTCTCATCAGCCAGAAGCCACATAAAGCACCTTTAATGCAGCCATAATCCTCCATATGATGATGAGTGCCGTGCTGTTGTTGTTTGTGCTGGTGGCGGCTCGGTTTCCCTCCGCTCGGCCGCCGGTGGTCGGCCTCTCGGTTGGTTGTTTGTTTGGTTTGTTTTTGGTCGGTTGGTGTGTTTTTTCGGGGGCTGGCAGACCCCCGCAGACCCACATTCCTGCCCGAGAGCCAAGAAAGAGGCGAGACGGACTGAGCCGACAGTGAAGAGTCTGTGTGGTTCAGAGAGCGAGAGAGAGAGAGACGCTGCTGCAGCCTGAAACCCACCAGACCGAGTCCCAGAAACACCTTCTATCTGCTTCTCCTTTGAATGTGGAGCTCAGTGATTCTTCAGTTTTTATGTTCAGGGAGACATTCATTATTTCTCTGTGCCCTGATTCGCTCGGTGACATTATTCT
Source organism: Toxotes lorentzi (assembly GCA_037833715.1). Taxonomy (NCBI): domain Eukaryota; kingdom Metazoa; phylum Chordata; class Actinopteri; family Toxotidae; genus Toxotes; species Toxotes lorentzi. Next base: position 22,694,010 of record JBBMJY010000022.1, read on the forward strand.
TCCTTCTCTTCTTCTGTCCTTTCTCTTCTTTCTTTCTTTGCTTGTTGTTCTTTGCTTCGTGTCCTTCTTCTTTCCTTGATTTTTTCTGTTCCTCCTTTACTTATTTTTGTTTTTGTCTTTGCATCTGTTCCTTTTTCTTTCCTTTTCGTACGTTATTTGCTTCTTTTTCTCCTCCTTTATTCCATCTATACGTTTTACTTTTCTTCTGTTTCCTGCCTTTACTTTTTTCTTCCTTCCACCCTTCATTGCTTATTTTTTCCGTACCTTTAGATTTCTTTTCTTCTTTATTGCTTTCCCTCTTTTCATTCCTCCTTCTCTCCTTCCTTTCTTCATCTTTATCTATAAAGCCTCTGCGGCATTCACACCCACGAAACTTTGTTTTACGTTCTAGTGAAGATCTGAAGGTTCCAAAGATTCAAATCTTAGGCTGAACTTTTGACAAACTTAAACGATGCCTGAGACAGTGAGACCGTTTTCATGTGATGGAACAGTTCAGCCATAAAAAAGGTTTAATATTTCACTGGGAACTTTGTGTGTTTTTCTGTCAGAGAAAACGGAATCAGTTGATTATTCCAAACTTAAATCTACCAAAGCTGAACGATGAGAAGAAAACTGTATTTTAACTGTGGCGTTAACTTGTTCATCCTTCACCCTCTCACCATGTCTGTCCTCTCTGCCCTTCAGGATGAATTCCATCCTTTTATCGAAGCCCTGCTGCCCCACGTCCGGGCCTTCGCCTACACATGGTTCAACCTGCAGGCCCGCAAGAGGAAGTACTTCAAGAAGCACGAGAAGCGCATGTCCAAGGAGGAGGAGCGTGCCGTGAAGGACGAGCTGCTCAGCGAGAAGCCCGAGGTCAAACAGAAGTGGGCGTCTCGCCTCCTGGCCAAACTGCGCAAGGACATCCGGCCCGAGTTCAGGGAGGACTTTGTGCTGACGGTGACGGGGAAGAAGCCGCCGTGCTGCGTGCTGTCCAACCCCGACCAGAAGGGCAAGATGAGGAGGATCGACTGCCTGCGCCAGGCAGACAAAGTGTGGAGGCTGGACCTGGTCATGGTGATTTTATTCAAAGGGATTCCCCTCGAAAGTACTGACGGGGAGAGGCTGGTAAAGTCTCCTCAGTGTTCTAACCCCAGCCTGTGTGTGCAGCCACATCACATTGGAGTTTCAGTCAAGGAGCTGGATCTCTACCTGGCCTACTTCGTTCACGCAGGTCAGTGCCTGGCTCTCTTACCGCTGGTGTGTGTGTGAGTGTGTGTGTGTGTGTGTTGCTGTACTGCTTGTTGTGTTCAATGAAATGTTGTTACGAAACCTGAAGGTGAATGTCGACTGCAAACATGATCACCACACCAACGCACACCCCATCACACACCCACATCTGCAGCTCCACATCTGGTTGTGTTCTTTTGTGTGATGTGTGACGGAAAAATGTTGGATTTTCGCACGTTTGCTTTTATTTGCTCGTCTTTGAGTGGCTTTGGCCTTTGGATGCGTTTTCTGTTCTTGGGTCTGCAGTTGAAGCTTTCGCAGCCTTTAAGGTTTCAGAGTTTGTACCTGATAAACTTTTAACCATCTGTGATGACAAGGTGATATTTCAACATAAAATAATGATATCATGTACATTTAATGATATATTTGACAGCATGCTTGGGAATAAATATTGTATTTCTGTAGCGTTATCAGAAATTTGTATTCTACGACGCCTGCATGCTAACAGACATCGAGCAGTCGAGTGTTGACAGACTCATCGGTGTGGCTGATATTAGATTATTACAGAAACATCTTCAGTGGCGGGTAGTTTGAATCTTTTGTTGACTTGGTCTCTCTTCATCTATCAGACATCCCGTTTTTGTAGGTTTTCGTTTTGTCTCGGAATCATCACGTTTTAGGCCAGTAGAGGGCAGGTTGTGCTGGTGTTCGTGCTCATTATCCACATTATTTATCAGTAAATCAAAAAAAAAAAAATCAGCTAATACTTGTGTTTACTGTATCATCAGAGTGGTAGAAATTAGAGCAGGAGATGATAAACGTATCAAAAAAAACAAACAAACACAAAACAACATCGCACAGTAAGCAGAAAGAGTGTGGGGATCTGACTATTTTCTGGAAGCAGTACACTGAGTAGAAAAGATTCCAGTGTCAGTTTTACTGGACTAAACAGAACATAAGCAAAACGCCTCCAGCCGACGTTGGTCTTTATTCTGGGATTAACGTGTCCGATCAGGAATCACTGCTGAACTTCTTTGTGTTACTCTGATAAAACTTCACCTTGACTTGTTTATCTGCGAGTGTGAGGATGAAAATCCACCTTCCTCTCAGCAAACCGCTCTGTGCCTCAGAGTTTGGAGGCAAACATGTTATCTGCTGCAGACAGCCATAATTTCATCAGCGGTCAGTAAAGCAGAAGTCTGAGGAGAAAGGAGCGTCTCTGCCAAACGCTGCTCTCGGCGCCTGCCTTTGGCGAGCTGAGCGGCAGCACACCTTTCAGGACGACTCGCTCGGTTAAAACAACAACAACAACACACAGTTATCTTAGAGTCCTTGCTCCGTACATTTCCCGATTTCTGTCTGATTCCACAGGAAAAGGTTTTGGTTGGTTGGGATATTTGCGAGCAGCAGTGAGCGGTGGCAGACACATGCAGAGTAGATGTTTGGCAGACGCCTTAAATACCTGGCACAAGGCTCGTTCTAAGTTTGTTGGAGCTTTGGAGTTTTCTTGGGAAAGGAGGACAGGTTCCTAACAGGCAGGTAAAATTATCTACGAGGTCCACGTTCAGATTCTTTCACCAGCAGGTCCAGGGTTGATTTTCATAATGGTACTTAGATAAGAGCCTCTGGCCTGGAACTGGATCCTTTTAGTCCAAATGTCCTAAAAGATGTGAAAAGACCTGAGAACATTTCAACCTGTTTCCAGTAAAACATCTGATGGTTTCAAGTATTTTTTTCAATTAGTTTAATTTTTCTTCATTTTCAAAGTTCATCCTTCACCTCAGCATCAGCAGTGTCACCTCAAGGGCTTTTTAGTAGCTTTAGTAGCTTGAGCTTTCAGTCAGATCACATGATCATCAGCAGGTGTAGAAGCTGCTCTTCTTTACCTGATCTGCTGCACTTACTTCAAGGTCTCCTCCTGTCCTGAAGCTTTAGTGCAACTAAAGCTTTAACTCACAACTAAGTGATTTTGGATAAAAGTGTAAATGTCATGAATAATAAAACTTTTTTGTTGATTCAACCTTTTGTTCAGTCAACATGGACAAGACGTCCTTTAAAGACAAAAAGAAAAGGGACGTTTTGACATCAACAATTCTTGAGTCCATCTGAAAACAACCTGTTTAAGAATAAACAACTTTCCCAAAAACACTGAAACATTCTTCACTTTTTAAAAAGACATGAAGGTTTTGAGGCTTCAGATTACAGAACTTCTGTGGGTAGAATGAAGATTTCTCTCACAGGACAGGATCTAATAACACGCTGTCATTTTAGTTTTCACTTGTCTTTGAGAAATTTGGGAGTAAAGTGTTTTCGATCAAAGATTTTCCCTCCGTTCTCGTCATATTCCTGTGGAGGTAAAGTTTCAGCTGTGACCTGTCAGCAGACACAAACACTGAGCCAAGCGTTCTGGAAAGATCTCCGACCCTGAACCTTAATTACAATCATTTCCTCTCACAGACTAAAGCCTCTCTGAGCCCAAAGACTGCTCCCATTCTCCTCCTCTGGGTCCAGATAGACTCTCGGTCCTCATCTGTGTGTGTTTTCACTCTGCGGTCTCAGTAATCAGCTGTGTGCAGGTTCACACTGAGCTCCCTTCAGTCCGGGGGAAAAAGTTTGGAGGTTTAAACGCCTCCGACGCTGCTGCAGTCGCTGCTCTGTGGTTTTCTTTTGAGGCGGACGTGCAGTCGAGGGTCTTTCAGCTCCGAGGGAAAAACTGATCATTGGCATGAGGTTAGAAAGTCTCAGCGAGGTTTTTGTTTTCACTGGCCGCTCGTGGTTGTCAGAAACACAGAGGGGGATAATTTGTGGTGAAGACAGTAGCAATTTTTTATGTTTTAATTTTCTCTCCTGCTAAATTTAGGTTTTCTTTTTAAAAATGTGCATCTTTTGCCACCCAGAGCCCGAGTTTTGAAGCCTTTCAGGACAGAGAGTACAGGAGCTGGCAGGATTTTGTCTCCTTTGAATGAGGTGAGCAGTAGAAGGCCGAGGCTGGACGCCCACGCGGCCCCCGCTTCCCCCCTCCCTCCCCCCTGGTCTCGGTGCAGGAGGATCAGGTTTCGTCCTGCCTCTTATTTAAGGCAGCAGAGCTTTTCTGGAGCAGCAGCGTTGATTAAAAGCCATGTGAAGGCAGGCTGACCTCAGGGCTCGCAGGGCCGGAGGCGGGGTCTGTCAGGGCAGCCAGAGCCGGTAATTAAATTCATCCCCATACCACTGATTCAGGGCGGGGGGGGATAAAGACCAACAGTGTTGCCCTTAGAAACCACAGAGCACTACCAACCATTTATTATTTAATCCTGTGAATGTTCAGTAGCAGAAACCTCAAAGAGCTGAAACCTGGAGTCAATTTTGGTGAATTTTCGTTTGTATTTGAAGTTTGTTCACTGGCTCTTTTTACCTCCTGATTTTCATCTTGGTGTCAAATCTTAAATTTTCAACAATCAGAATCAAAGTCTGGAAAAAAAACATCTTGGATTGTTTCAGTGTCACAGTCCGTCACAGTCTTTGGTGTGGACCGAGTCAGCCGGAGTCGAGCTGTCAGTTAATCATGGAGACTCTGACTCAGTCAAAGGTGCAGGTAATGCATGGTGTCGACCGAGCGAGTTGTTTCAGACTGGTACTTTTATGAATCTGTGTGGAGAGAAATTAGACTTTCATAGTTTGCTTTTGAATATTTCATTTCTTATATAATTTTTGGGGAATTTTTGAACCTTTCAGTGTCTCAGCGTTTTATTATAAAACTGTGTAAACCCAGTTAGAAGACTGATGTCAGCCACTCTAACACTAACACTGCAGAGTCTCTTACTCAGGCATTTCTGTTACTGAGTCTTTAAAAGTGTGTTGTCTCAAAAGAAGAGAAAGAAATCTGCGGGTGAAGAATGAACATCTCAGCTTGTTTCCTGTTGAAATCACTGAGACTGAACATTTTTCTAAAGATCAGTTTGTTTATCATCTGTAAAGCTTTGACGTCAATATGAAGCTTCAAATTACACGTAGCAGCTGAGTCATTTAAGTCCCATTTAAACTCATCAATTATATGTAACTGAGCTAAAACGTTTCAGCCACATTTGCTGCAGTTTGAACTGAAAACATCTGAACTGTCATCCTGAGAGAAATCCACTGTAAATACAGTAAACAGCTGGACAGGAAGTCACTGCCAGTTTTTAACAGGTGGGGCTTTTCAAATTAACAGACTTTCACTCACTGCAGTCAGCCATGAACACACACACACACACACACAGGCAGCAGACCCTCCATTCATACGTCTGAGCATTGGCTGAGTGTCTGGTGTGTGTGTGTGTGTGTGTGTGTGTGTGTGTGTGTGTGTGCACATGCACCCTGCATCCTCAGGAACAAGTTGGGGGGTCAGAGGTCAACCCTCCCCCATCCTTCCCACTCCCCCTCACTGATTTACGAGCTGGCTCTTGGCGGCAGCAGCAGCAGCAGGTGTCACTATCACAGGAACGCTCAACACGTGCTGAAAGGTTAGAGGTCACAGCGTCGAGGTTGTGACCCCTATCATCGGGCCGTTTAACCTCTAGGATAAACATCCCCCCCTCATTAGCAGCCAGTCATGCACACACACACACACACACACACACACACACACAGGCTGGGGAGGGAGGGGCTTGTTGGGGGTTGTAACGGCGTGCGGCTGGGAACAAAAGGTGAACAAGGTCGACTCCTGGACGTCTGTAATTCAGAACCATCACAGCCTGAAATAAAGATGTTAACATTTATTATGGATGAGATAATATTTATGTGAGCAGTAAAGTCAATTAAACATAATTAGATGGAATCATAAAAGTTTGATAGAATGAGTTTTACTTTAATGTTTGTGGCTCTGCAGCGAATCACTTTCCCAATAGAGGTGGATTCAGTCTGTTCACGTCTTCTGACGAGCGAGTGTGTTTGATTCTTGACAGGATTCAGAGAAAGAACCGAGCTGACGGGGCATTTAACTTGAGAGGAGCAAGCTCTGGGGCAGAAGGACGGTGATCTGAGTGTAGACTAACACGCGTTCTTCAGGACACTCGACAGAGGCCTTTGATACCAGCATCCCCCCTCCAAAAATTGGCCTTGTCTGTTACCTCCAAACATTTTTACAGATGGATGCAAGAATGTCCTTAAGTTTTTTTATCTGTAGATGAAAAGTTTTACTTTCTCTTAAAACAAAAAGCTTAATCTTATGTAAAGAATTCAGTGAAAGTGAGTGTAGAACGAGACAGAATAAGATCGCTGCTGCTCTAAAATCAAGGTGAGTGAACGAGATGTTTTGACATGAAAATAGAACATTTGAAAAACCTGCAGGTTCAGTAAAGAACGTTTCAGCTCGTTTCGGCTGTGGTTTAAAACCAGCTCAGTGAAGTCAGACGGTGCTGAGAGACTTGGGTCTGAACATGATGCTGTAACATGTGAGCAGCGTTAAAAACTGGATGTGCCTCCTCATGTAATAGGTTTTAATAACTTCATTATATTTGTTGGATCTGTTTTCTCGGCTGGGTCATTTTGAAGCGTGGCACTTAGATGTAGGATGTATAAGTGTCTCTGTGATTGGTAAAGAAAGCGTCTCCAGCAGCACAATTGGAGGATATCTGTGTGTCCGCTTGATAACAAACCACCGGTTGAACCTACAGAATGTGAAGGTTTCCAGAGCCGCCGTTAGATATTTATCTCCCCGTCACCTTATACGACCCTGCAGCGTTGATACCAAGCAAACAGCAAGTGTGTGTGTGTGTGCCACTGTGTATGTGTGTGTGTAAAGACGTCTGACCCAGTTCCCTCCGTCCTCCTGAGCTCTTAAAGAGATTTGGAGCTTCAACTCTAAACTAGTGACTGTAGCTCTGACCAGCCGTCCTCTCAGACTGCTCTGAAACTCCAGACTCCATCTTGACTTCACTTCCTTCTGCCGTCGGGCCTTCACTGTACAGCAAGCGCACACATACACACGTATCTAAACACACAAACCTTTTCACATAAAACACACGTCTCATCTAAATTTGTGGTTATTTTAAATTTATATATTAAAATTATATTACTTATTAATTATTATTAATTATATTACCCCTAAGGCCCCAAAATGTTCAAGGATATGAAAAATTTCCTGCTGAATTTTTGCAAAAATGATTAAAACGATCAAAATGAAAACAGGTGGAATATTTCCAGCTGAGACTTGTTTTTACCGAAGTAACAGTAAAACAGAGGAATAAAGTTTAAGTGTGTGTTTAATTTTAATGTTGTAGGAAACATCAGCTGTGCTTTAACGCAGTGTTTCCCATCCTGGACGTGTGCACCAGGTTTGAAACTTCAAAGCTTTATTGTCTTGTACAGAGTCACAGTCGTTAGCTTGCTGTCTGCTCTGATGTCCATCTGTGGAATAGAGACGAGGAGAAAACCTCTGGGTGGAGAAAGTAAGCCACATAAATATTATTCCTTGTGAGTTACTGGATAAAGTCACATCCTCTGAAAACAACAAGGAATGAATAAGTCACAGTAAGACACATGCAAACTGTGACAGTAATAACTTTATTTATTTATATGTCACACTTTTCTGAACTAAAGGTCATGAGCAGATTTTCAGGGGTCACGTCTCAGAAATGTCTTGAACGGAGCTTCATAGTTCAGGAGATTTTTGTCTTTAATCTGACATATAGTGACTCCAGCAGGTCAGTCTCTGATCCTAGACTCCTCCTGTTCACATGTTGACGCTGACATAGGAAAAGTGACACCATGTGAATCCATGAGTGTCGGGTTTGTGTGTTTGACTCAGCGTAAACATCCTGTAGCGTCAGTAAAGAGCAGGAACAGGGCGATGCACAGTCGGTCTGTGATGTCGTGGCATTGTGGAGATGATTTTAAAGGAATGTGTTGTTCAGAGGTTTGACAGGGGACCGAGGCAGAGGACAGAAAACAGACAGGAGGACTGTTTGGACGTCGTATGTGTTTTAAAATGAGTTTGTTCCTGATCAAACCGTTTCAGTTGAGAAAATACAAACTGCTCCTTTAAGCTGAAAATTAGGGACAAAATCGTGTGCATGTGCGTGTGAGAGCGTTTGCTCCTCTCTAGGAGAAACAGAATCTCCCAGCATGTCTGTGTTGACTGTTGGCTTGTCTTCTCTTACAGAAGCTTTGTGTTTCCTCCTCCTCCGTCTCTTCCTCTTCTTCCTGTTCCTCTTCCTCTTCTTCTTCTTCTTCCTCTTCTTCTTGCTGCTGCTCACCAGTCATCATGTGGAGCTGTTTAAGGCGAATGTGGCGTAAAACCACAGACTCTGTTGTGGTTCCTGAAGTACACACTGTGACCACGGGAACACCCCCAACCCACCACCAACACACACACACACACACACACACACACACACACACACACACACACACACACACACACACTTTTTCCTCACAGATGAAGAATAAACTCGGTTTGTGGTGAAAGTGTTGAAGGGTTAAATCCTCCTCAGTTAACGTTCAGGAAGAGACTTCGGATCAGGATCACACTTTAAAAACAGTCAGGCCAGTTCAGGGTAAAGTATGGTTCAAACTCAGGGTCTGGATCAGGATCAGGATCAGGGTCTCCAGGTCTTTGCACTCTGAGGTGAAAATAATCTGTAGCATGCAGTTAAACCACACAGGCCTTTTACCACCAGCTGGCAAATACAGGAAGTGGAAGGTAATAAAAAGTAACCCAGGGTGAAGGCGTCACAGTCATTTGATTGGACAGTGAGTGTCTGCAGAGACAGAGCCCTGAGTTTTCCAAAAAGAAAACTCAGTTATTCAGACACATTGTTTCTACACAGGAAGTTCATACCTCATCAGGTAAAAGCAGCAAAATGTGAAGCTCTGTGTGAAAATGTGAAGCGTTTGGGGCTGTGAATACTCAGTGTTTTCCACTTCAGTGCCTTCAGGTTGGTGTTGTCGGTAACCACCCCTCCTCCCCACCTCCCCTGCCGCCCCCTCCTCTGTGAGGCAGATATCAGCTGATCCCTCGGCGTGCGGTGCAGTAAAGTCAGGTAATCCGGTTTAAAGTGTATTGTCAACGCTGAGCTCTCTGAGGATTTCCCTGCAAATATTCCAGTTTGGAACATATTTCTACTCTCGCAGCGACACGAGAGGGTGTTAGAGCCGACTGATCCCTGAACACAACACAAACAGCACACACACACACACGGTCTGATTGAGCTCAGGCAGCATGTTTCCCCCTCTCTCTGCTGCTGTCTGTTATGATTTATGGCGTCTGAACTTGAACCTGGACGTTCATAAAAATAAATAAGGCTTTGTATTGTTCAGGAAGAGTCAGCTTAATCCTGGTCCTCCGGCTCCTCCTCTGTGTGGCCTCCACTGGACGTCTTCAGCAGCATGATGATCCGCTGACAATTGTATTTGTTTATTGGCTTATTTTTATTTATTTATTTCTTATGACAGTGCATGTTACCCAGCGTCGACATTAACATTCACATCAGTGTGAACTTGCTGCCGTTTGCTCAACCACTAAACATGGCGAATGATAAAACGAAAGAAGAAACTGGAGGAAATGAAACACAACAAAAAGGTGATCTCCAAAAACCTTTGTCCGTTCTTCCTTCATCAAGCACCCCTGATATTACAGATCTGAGGGGATGATGATGATGATGATGATGATAGTCCACTTGGATCCACTTTGGTATTGGACATGCTGACACACAGACCTGAGACCTGCAACAAAACAACAAGATGATCCTACCAGACCTGATTGGACTGGGTATCACTTGGCGCCACCAGACTCGGGTCCTGGTCTCATACACGTCTCAAGACACATCAAAGACGTCTGTAGAGCGTCATTGGGATCAGAACAGTGAAATTATGACTGCAGAATGGTGGATCAGGGAATTCCTTGTTCTCAGAGAGTGAGGACGATGATTGTGATTTTCTGCTCTTTATTTTAGACACAAGCAAAATATTTGCACTTTGATATTTTATCTTTCTTCTCCTTTCACTTCTTTTCTCTTCAGTGTTTTCTCTCATTTTCTCTTTCCTTCTGTTCTTTCAGCATTGCTTTCTCTTTTCATTCCTGTTAGTTGTGTCTTTTTCTCTCCTCCTGTTCTTCTCCTTCTTCTCTCTCCACACTCCTCTGCCCTGATCTCTCGCTGTCTCTCTCTCTCTCTCTCTCTCTCACACACACACACACAGACACAGAGTCCTCTAAAGGTCATCCTAACTGTCTTTTTGCAGAGGTCGTTCTACAGGAATGTAGCTGGGTTGCTGGTGGTGAGTTGTGCCGGCTGCTGAGAATAACCGTCTCTGTTGCTAAGGACGACCCCCCCCCAGGGTCCTTAGCAACAGAAACCCCCTCACCCGAGCCCCCTCGGTAGTCCAGACTCTGCCTGTCTCCGTGCCAGCCGTACCAACAAAATGGAGTCTGGCCCGTGTTAAGTGTTTTGTTCACAGTGAAGGCCAAAACAAAACAGGAAAACAGTGAGATGAAAGAAAATCAAATCTGTAATTTAATCAACAGTAGCAGCAAAAGAAATTCATTTCAGGTAAAAGTCCTACATTTAAAATTTATAAGGCCTGTAGAAGTATTAACAGGAAAATGAAATTGAGTTTTTAAAGTAATTTTACAGAATGGTCCTTTTTGAAGGGTTAAAGGGTCAGTCAGGCTGCTGCTCGTGGTTCGTCCTCTTCCCCTCAGCCTGTGAAAACAGAGCAACGAATGTCAAACATCCAGTCTGCTGAGAAGACGTATTTACTAGGCAGGGAGACTCTAATGAAAGACGTTGTCCACCTGCATTATGGGAAATGTAGGATCTGGTGATTTTAGAGTTTGACCCATATTAGGGGCTGAAAGTCAGGACATCTTCACCTCTGCTGGGACTTTGGTCTCTCACCAGTCCCCAAACTTAATGGAAGTACAACTCAAAATGGCTGGAAAACCACATACACACACCTAAAAAGTGTGTGTACGTGTTCATCTGCAGGACACAAATCAACTCTGCAGGTAACGTCTAAAAATCTCTAAAAAGTTGTGTTACCATAAAGCAGCAACAGATTGAATTTCTCATTAATTCAATTGTTAATCTATAAATTAACTTAGCAAAGTAAAAAGTAGCTTCAGTATTTTCCTCTGAAAGAAAGAGTAAAAGAAGAAAATCTTCAAAAAGGAAATAGAAAATAAATTAAAGCACAACCTCTTTTTAATTGTTCTGATGTAAAGAAGCTTCATAAATTAAGAAGAAGATGAAGAAGAAGAAAAAGAGACACTTCACACATCAACAAAGCGTCCGAACACGTGCATGTTCAGGTTTGGAGACTGAATCTGCCAACAGCAATTATTTCCTGTGGATATATTGGATTTCACACCAGTGTCGTCACTGAGTCACAAAAACGTTTGAAAAATCTTTTCTGCTCAGACGCTGCGAACCTGCAGTGAATCACACACCTTTTATTTCCTGCTCTCACCTCTGAGCTCTGAGCTCTCACCTCTGAACTCTGAGCTCTCACCTCTGAGCTCTGAGCTCTCACCTCTGAACTCTGAGCTCTGAGCGGATGCTTCTATGATCGTGAGAGCTGCAGTTTGTTCAGCGCTCGGAAGAATCAGCCCTGAAAACGAAGCGACTCTGACCCTTCTTATGATTCCTCGACCTTTTTTAACCTCTGTGCATGAACACACTCTTTTTTACAGGGACGCTTCAGATTCCTTCACACTGACTCTGTGACCAACTCTTTGTCTAAGTGTGTGTGTGGGTCTGTCTGAGTGTCCGTCCATCTTGAAAGGCTTAGTGAAAGAGCTGTGTGCCAAAAAAATCCCATAAACCCGAAGACACACACACACACACACACACACACACTCTTCCATTGTGTGTGGAGCCGTGGGGACGCTGCTGTGTGAAGCGAACGTCGACGTGAACCAGGACAGCTGTGAGCGTCTGCAGGGAAAGTCTCCACAGATGGTGGAAGCAGAGAAACTCCAAAGTGCCGTATGGCTGCTGAAAAATAGACGAAGGAGGAGAAGAAGAAGAAGAATCGGGTCAGAGCGGTGAGGCCACGCTGCCGTTCAGCTCATCTTTGCTTGGTGAGATCAGTGAGGAGAAGAAGCCTGAAGAGGAGATTTGTTCTATTAAAACCAAAATGTCTGCCGTGATGTTCAGAGCTTAAGAAAGAAAAACACAGAGGTTGAATCTTTTACAAATTATTGATCAGATGTTTCATTTATATTTCAGTAATATTTTTCCAGATATTTTAGATTTTTGAGGACTCTTTGCTAATATTATTCTGATAATCTAATATTTTTCAGATATTTTACTGATATTTTTTGATACTGTAAAAATCATTTTCAGATTTTTTTTTTTACTTATTTTATGAGATATCTCAATATTTAGTGTCAAACAAAAAACAGACATCCCATTAATGTTTTTACAGCAGGAAATTAAAAAAAAATCCTCAACCTGAGAAAAATTACGATAAGATGTTTTGATCACAACTCCGTTTTAAACTTAAGATTTTCTGCTGCTTAATGTTAAAAATACACTTTGCTGTGTTGCTTGTTATGTAATATGTCTACATCTCCAAGATTTAAAATAAGTAAATGAGTATAGAAACTATTTCATTTTATTCGTTAGAGTCAAAAGCGAAAAAAAAAATGAAAAGAAAATGTACTCACCAAGAACTGAGACCCAGTGGTGAAAATACAGCTGTTTCAGCCTGTTCGCAATGTCAATGCCTCTGCAGACAACAAAGAAATTACCGTCATAAAAATGTCAGAAAGAGGAGATTTTTATGATTCTCTGTCCTTCTGCTTTAACAAAAGTGGTTCATTAGTTAGAATTTGATCAGAATGATTACTTGATTAATTATAATCTGAATATACAGCAGTTTTCAGGGAAGACTTGGCAGGAGAGGGAGGCAGCTCTGTATGAGTCCTGGACTGCCAGAGAGCCCCGCACACACAAACACAACATCTGTACAGAAACATTAAAAATATCTCCTCACATCTCAGAACCAGGTTCCCGAAGTCAAACATCCAAGAACTAAATCTGAACACAAACGTTTAAGCTTTTCAAGCTTTTTTAGAGGAGAAATGGAAGAAAAGTCTGCTCCTGTGGGTGGGAGAACTCGAAGGGAGGAGGGAACTGAGATGAAGAAGATGGACGAAGAAAAAAGTTTTGTCCAAAACACCCAAAAAGACAGAAAGAAGGTGCAGCAGAAGAGGGAGAGTCTCTGCTCGACTGTTAGGACGACGATGGTCATCGGTAGGTCGACCAGACGCCTCTGAGAGAGAGACTGAGAGAGCGAGCATCGCTCACACTGCAGGCAGAGAGTCGAGCTCTTTGCATATTTGAGGAAAAACTGTCCGACACTTTGGCCCGAGTCCAGGAGGTGAAGCACACAAAGAGCTCATTCTGTGGAACCAGGACTCCTTCTCTTTTGTTTTTGTTGTTTTCCGTGTGTGTGTGTGTGTGTGTGTGTGTGTGTGCGCCTGCAGTCGACACATCAGATGTTCATTTTTAATTATTGACAACTGAAGGATTAGTGGAGGTGGAGGTTGGGGAGCTGATAACTGAATTATTGAACTGTTTCTGGAAACACTCAGTCGCTCCGTCTGCGGGCCAATGTGAGGGTTGGGTTGGGGAGGGGGGGCGTGTTAGTGGTGGTTAGGGGTGTTGGTGGTGAATAAAAGGGAGAGTGGGGAGGATAATGAGGCTGTGGCGTTGCGTCGTGCCAAACCACAAGGCGCTGGCAGCCGCTGAATCCCTCACTGTTTATCTCCACAGAGTCGCCGTAGACGCTGCTGCGGTGGGGAAGGAAAACTTAAGAAAAATTATAAGTCAGTGCTGATACAGGACACGAGGGGAGAGGAGTGTGTGTGTGTGTGTGTGTGTGTGTTAAAGATGACAGAGGTTCAGATACATTTGGTTTATCAGAGGGAAACTGAGCGCGCTCTGTAGGCTGCTTCACATTGACACCAAGAGGACAGAACTGCTCCGACACACTCCTCAGAACCAGCGTTGGTGTGTTTAGTTGAGCTGCTGCTGTTTTCCATTAGTCTGTACTGATATTTAATGTCTTAGGTTGACCTTTCACCTTTTTAGAGCCAAGAAACAAATGTTCTCAACGTTCAGTCTCTGAGTCTCTAAACTGAGTTTCTAAACTCTCATGTTCTGCTTACTGTTTCTCTGAGCTCACCTTAAATCTCAGTTTAACACCTGGACGTGCGTGCAGGATTTATGACATCACAGCTGGTCTGGAGCCAATCACGGTCCAGCATGACACTTAAACAGGTGTGAGGTAGAAACTCGAAGCCTGAGAATGGATTTTCAGTTGAAGATTTTACACTGAGGGAGAATTTTTAATAAGTTAATTGAAGTTTTGAAGAAACAACATCAGTTCTGTTCAAAGCTGAACATTCTTGTGTCTAAAAATATTTGTGGAGAGGATCTTTAACATCTCTCCACCGGAGTGACTCCGTTTTTCTGGATTGTTGATCTTGATTTTGTCTTATCTCTGTGTGTTCAGGGATTTTTTTTTTTTTGGTAATAAAGAGTATTGTTTTAGTATCAGTACTGAAGCTCAGTTATCATATTGATCTAGTCTCATATAGTATTTCTGCTCTCTGGACTATTCTGGCTTTTAGTTTCTAGTTTAACTCCAAAAAACACAGGGTCCTACATTTGCACCTGGGCAGTGTCGTTCATCAGACCCCCCTCCCCCAGCCTGGTAAACAGCCATATCTTTCAAAGGCCTCACCCCCACTTTGGAGGACAGTCTAGACGTGAGACACTTGTTGTCTTCAAGCCTGAGTAGAACTTCCCATGATTAGTTAATTAAATTTGAGCTTTAAATTTGGTGGATTTCCCCTTTTAAAAATTGAGCTGCATTCACTTCCTATTTCAACGTCAGCAACTCAGCCGTCCTGTGACCATCTGTTTCTGATGTCATGTTACAGGCAGCGTAATGTCCATGTTGTGTCCTGCTCCTCAGTAATAGAGAACACACCTATTGTGAGGCGCTGCTGCTGCTGCCTCTGTGTGTGCGTATAAGTGTGTGTGTGCGCTCGCCCAGGTCGTCAGCTCGTTAGCGTTGTGTGATCGGTGCGTCCAACTCCTCCACAGGCGGCCCTCAGCGGGGCCTCCGTTTTATTCACGCACTTGAAGCAGAAAACTGTTTTCAGAGACGAGACAAAAGCTCCACTTGATTAAGCTGCGAAAGTGTCTGGGAACGTGGGCCCCGGTGACCGAGCTAATTGGTGGAACCTACCCCTCTCTCACCCATCCTCCCACCCCACCCCGGGGTCTCCCACACTTTAAAAACCACCACCTCCTTCACTGTTTTTTTTTTTTTTTTTGTACTTGCTGTTCTTACACTTCCTCTCTGAATCAAAGCACAATCCAATTACAGTACAGTCACAGTGTGAGGAGACAAAACTCTGAATGGTGGCAGATAAGGAGGAGAAGAGAGGAGCTGCAGAGTCATAAGTTCTCCTCTTTTTTTCTTCTCTGTGAGTCTGAAACTCGGCTGGGAAACAGGAAGTGTCCACTGAGTCGTCGTGTCGGGCAGCGCTGTAGATTCTGCTCAGTCCAGCAGGAAGTTCTCATGGTTTATGACACACACACCAACTCCTCTGAGGTTCTGCTCCAAGCTGACATGATTCATCACATCATTCATGCTGCCAGTCTCCTCTTCTACCACATCCCAAAGGTGGTCTGCTGGATTCAGGTCTGGAGCCTGACAGGAACCTGATGTTGTCTCTGCTGTTGTAGTCCATCCACCTCAAGGTTGAACGTGCTGTGTTGAGCTAAGTTCAACTTCTGTAGTTTTTCAGGAGTCTTTGCCTCAGATCCCTGTGGCGCCAAAGCCGTGGTCTGATGTAGTGATGTTGTTGGTGTGAACTCAGCTTTAGCTCTTTGCTCTGAGCCCCCCCCAATAGGTCGACCCATCTACAACATTGAGATGGGTTGAGAGGCGGGTGTATTCCAGCTCCCCCACGACCCTGACGGATTAAGCGGTAGAAAATGGCACTCCATAGCCTTACCTGCATGTTTTGTTACCATGACAATGAACTGTACACCTGCTGCTCCTACAGGTCGCATCCGAGGGTGGGGACGAACCTATAGGATCATTTAGGTTAAGGATTTGTCGACAGAGAGTTAGATAAACTGAGTTAACCTGAATCAGTGACACATGCCATCAGCTGTTTGACCCCGCTGACCTTACTGCAGTGCCATGGAGCAAGGCAGCCCCCCCCCCACACATCTTCTCTCTCTGTAGGACAAACAAACAGGACTCTGATGATAAGAGTATAGATCGTCCTGCTGATGGACGGGGTTTCCAGAGGATGACAGCAGGGGTCAACCACTCAGTGGCCACAAACACACACACACACATACACACACACTCTTCCCTTTGCTGTTGCCTCTCTCGCTCTCTCTCTCCACACATATTCTTCCCCCCCTCCCGTCCACGTCCCCCCTCTATAACCCGCTCTGCGGCTTCCTGCTAATTAAATTCCTGCGCTGTCCATTAGACGGATAGAGTGAGCGGGACTGCTGACTCAACACAGGTAGGGCAGCTTCTCGCTGTAATGGCTCAGAGAGCTCGAGTGCCCGAGCAATTCATTTGGCCCCCCCCGTTTTACACATCCCTGGGTCACCGCAGGCTTTCAAGGGTGCAGGGAGGAGAGGGAGGGGGGAGAGAGAGAGAGAGAGAAGGGAGAGAGTGAGAGAGAGGGATGGGGGGGTGGGTTATAAGCTAATACCGTCAAAACGCTTTAATTCTAAAACGGACACTCGGCAAGGCTGTGTCCTCTAAAATGTACTGACGTGCTCTTTCTATTGGCTCGCTCGCTCACTCGCTCGCTCGCTCTCTGCTCAGCTGCAGGACCTGCTCTCGTCTCATCACCTGGTCATGGATGAAAATTTTAGACATCAGTTTCAGTACGATACCTGAGTTTCAGCCTCAACAAGTTGCCATGGTGACCCCATGAAAAGAGTGAGTGTTTTCTGAAGGTGAGAAGTCACGTGATCATCTGAGGTCAATGCTGTGAACGTCTTCCAGGACAGATGACCTCTTACCCCTGTATTTAAGTTGAAATAACGCGGCTATCGCGGTCTGCAACGAACATTTCTGATTTCTGGTGTTGGTCTGCCTCTGATGGAGAATGACTCAGTGCTTACAGTGAGTGTTATGGCCTGAGGCAAAGATGCTGGTGAAAAGACACCAGTGTGGACTGATGGTAGAAGTCAGCAGTTCAGTTTTCAGCTTCAGTGTCAGTGACGTTCTACGTTCTCTGTGCTGCTTCCTCTGCTGCTGCTGAGAGATCAGACATTAGTCACATGACCAGAAGAGGAAAACAAAAAGAACAGCAAAAACAAACTGCTCATTGCGTCGGTGTTAAATAAATTCACCTACATTTAGATCAAAAAAAGTTTGATGGAAAACTTTGATTGAAGTAAACATGACTAAGAGAATCTGACCAGATGCCAACTTTAAGTACTTTTTGATATTTAATATTAGAGACACTTATTGATCAATAATAAAAATAAAAGTATTTAGGTTCGATACCGAGCCCCATCTCTGACGACAGGCCAAACCCTTCAGCCGGCGTTTCTCTGATCGTTTCAGTCACAGCTGGGCTCAGGAAACACTTGTGATGTGGAAATGGTGCGTTCAGGACGATCGGACAGTTACTGGAATTGTTTGAGCGTCTCTGTCGTTCCACAGAACAGAAGCAACCTTCATTCTTCAAGCCCCAACTGCCCAATGAGAGACTGTCAGATAGCTGGTGACTGTTCATGGCTGGAGCATCAGGGTGTATCTGAGCTGTAAACACTGCAGAGCTGAAGCTGGATGAGTTTATTGTAGGTTTATGAAGCATTTAATTAGACTGAGGTTAGATTCAGACTGATGGTCCAGACTCAGATCAGCAGTTATGAAAATGAGACATCCATTCTCTGTCATCCTGTGTGAATAATTCACAGTGTGTAATGCAACACTGATCAATAACTGTATGTTTTTATTTCACAACATTTGAATTCCTTCAGATATTCCTTAATATAAACACTGTGTCCCTCGTTTCTCAGCTTCAAATTGAATGTAACTTGAAATCTGACAGAAATAAACTCCTCACCTCACACTTCACATTGATTTAGTTTTAAATAGCATTTTCTTCTTTTGGTCCATAAATGATCAAACTCAGCTGTTTTCTCCTGTCACATTAATGTCACATATTTCATGCGTATTTCATCTTAATCTTAATAAGACAAAGGGATATAAGGGATTTCTAAAGTATACAAATCCACTCAGCATGCAGGATTAAGTTATTGTTTTGGTAGCAGCAGTAATGCTCCGAGGTTCATCTCACCGAAAACACTCCATATGATGGATTTATTGGATTTGTGGGGAATGGAGCAGGAAGGATGGAGGATTTTGAGTGTTTTCTGTGACTCAGGTGCAGGTGAATGTGCAGCTCTGTCTGTGGTTCAGTGTTCTCTCCTGTCTGTCCCTGCTGTAACTTCACACCTCCCTCCCTCCCCGGGGGGTTTCAGGCCTGTATGCAAGACGCAGCAAGTACTATTTAGGAAGTGACAGCTAATAAACAATGAAGAATTTACGTGAGCGCTGCAGGACAGACGGACGGGTAGAGGGGAGGAGGAGAGGAGCTGCTGACTGGACGGTCCAATGCCTCCGTCACACGACACAACAGAACAGGTTTATAGTCTCATCTACAAACTCAGTAACACTGTAGAGTCCTTTACAGCACAGCCAATCAGTAGCGTGACGTGGGGGCGGGGTTTTAGGAGGTGTCCCGTGTTCCTGCAGTATCAGTCTCATACACACTGACAGTTTGCTGACATTAAACTCTGCAGGTTGAATCCTCAGTACGAAAACAATGTGCCTCATGTGGGAACATTTGATGTGGCAGAGCAGATTTACCAGAGTCAAAAGTCTTATTCAGGGGTTTGACATGAGGTTAGAAAAAGTCAGAGTGAGAGAAAAAACTTTGTGACCTCTCAGTTTTCTGTTTTTTCCACAGTCAGGCACATTCTGACCCTGAGCTGAAAAATGTCAGAGGTTGAAGACTGTCCATAATGTTGGGAAGTGTAGTTCGATTCAGTTACCCCCTGATTCAGGTGAATCCTTCTTTCTTATGCTCGACACTCATCATCTGCATCTGTGACATCAGCGTGGACCTTCAGGGATAGGTCGGCCGTTTGTTTTTCCCAGCAGCCCTCGGGAGGTTCTCAGGCCTCCTCCTCCTCCTCCTGCTCCATCCCTCATCCTCAACCTCTTCTATTATGTGGCCTGAGAACAAGGAGAGCTCCCTCACCCCTTCCTCCCCCTCCACATCCTTGAAGATACGCTTTTAAAATCCCGCTTCTCACCCCCCCCCCCACCCCCGCACCCCTCTGACTTCGAACAAACAAGAAATTAGAAAAAACAACAACAACAACAACATCGCGTCGCCTCCTCTTCTTCCTTATTAGCATGTCAATCGCTGCTCAGCCTCTCTGTTCTCCATCGCCGGGTGAAGGCTGGGGGATAGAGGGGGGGAGGGTCATCTTTCTTCCTCCTCTTCTTCATCACAGTTACATCCAAGAAACAGGAGCTGCAGCTGAAAGAGGACAGAAGGGAAGATGGGAGGATGATGGAAAGGAGAAAGTGAGAATAAAGTCAGGGATAGAGTGAAAGCGGACAAAAGGAGTGTGGGGGGAGAAAGTAAAGATAACTGAGCAGATGAGGGAATGTTGTAAATGACGGAGGGTAAGAAGGATCGATGAAAAGGGAAGAGAGAAATTAGTGAATTTCTGAAGGAGGGATAAGATGGAGGGAGATAAGAAGGGAAGTGAGAAGGATGATAAGAAATTAGAAAAGAAGAGAAAGAGGGAAGGATGAATAAACAGAGGGAAGCAGAGGAGTGCAGCTGCCTCCTCATTCCCACAGTCTGTCTTCCTCCAGGCTGGTTTGTTCTGGTCCAGACTTCATTCACTTTTTGCCTAATTAACATCTCATCTGCATAACTTGTTGCTGCCCCCCCCCTCCCCTCCCTGAAACAATGGCCGCTGGACCGAAGAGAGTCTTAATCCAGAAAGCCTCTGTGGTGCAGATAAAAGCGATCTGTGCTGTCGAACCACTCGCCTTTCTCCTCGCCAATTAAAACTCCTCTCAGCGGCGGCGGCATCAGCGGAGCTCTCAGACGCTCCCTTGCAGCTTGTGGGTCATGCCATCGACCAACAGGATGTGTGTGTGTGAACGATGTTGGCTCCTTGACCTCAGTTTGGAGGTTTTACTTTTTATTTCCACAGTGAGTTCCTCAGTGAAGGTCTTTACCTGCTGTGTCGACTGATTTGTGGAAATTCCTCTAAAAATCCTGCAGGTTCTGGGGGGATCTCAGAGGACTCGGAGGTCGTGTGAATCTGCAGGAAACAGGAGCGGAGAAGTGTTTTGTTTTGCTCAGATTTAATCCTCTTGTTGATATTTTGCAGTGGATTTATGATTCAAAACAACAGAATAAACTCGTCAGTTCTGTTTTCTGAGCTGATGGAAGGTGAGCAGAGGGTTGGAGGTGGGGAGGCAGCGGAGGCGGTGCAGAGGAGGGTTTCCAGGTTTCAGGATCTCCTGGAGATGTGAGCCAGATGTTGGAGCGCCGGGGTTTGGTTGGCAAGCTGTCACAACCCCTGCATCGGTACAACACACACACAGACACACACACAGACATGACCGCACCTCCCAACTGTCCTCAAGGTCAATGCCCCAGCTCTGCCCACACACACACACACACACACACACACTTCCTCTCACCTTTAATAAACTCAGCACACACAGAGTCCGGAAACATCTCTGCTTCTGATCAAACCAGCTGAAAAAAAAACCTGGACCAATGAAGAAAACCGAGTTCAAAGATCTTTCAGATGTTTTGTGATTCAGGGTGTATCACGATGTGTTTTCATGATCTATGATTAAAGTGTTTGTCATGTTTCTCCGTGATCAATCAAACACTGTCATCGCTGCAGGCCAGTCACAGGAAGTAAAAAGTTTCATCTGAAGTGTGTGAACTGTGTCGGTGTGTAAGACGCAGCAGAAAAGAACACATCGACTTTTGGGAGGAAAATGCTGGGATGACAACAAACAGTTGTGTAAACCAGCAGAACACAGAGCATCAGGCCACAGTGGTGTGCGAGTGTTAGTCATGCGAGGCTCAGTGTGCTAATTCATAAAACAAAGAACTAATTTACTCCCACAGAAAACAGTTGCCCTCAGCACCTGCCTGCTGTGACAGGCTGTTTTTGTGTGTCTGTCCTCTTTTGTTTGTTGTTGCTGTGATTTTAATTGTCAGCCCTGTGCTGTGTGTTATCATTGATATTTTTGACGTTGCGTATTTGACACTGCGTATTTTTTATGATATAAAGCACTTTGTGATTCTGTATCTGTAAAAGGAGCTATTCAAATAAACTTTATGGACAGAGGATTTTGGAGCCGTGAGCAGAGACGTAAACTCAGACACAGAACGTCACTAGCAGTTTCACATTTTGCTTCATCCTGCAGCTTATTTTTTTGTTTTTTTAGCAGAAAATGGTCAAATTAAGAATTAGGTTCTTCACAGTTTGTAGTTTCTGCATCCATGTAACCACCACAGGTCCATGAGATATGTACGTATGTTCAGCGTTTCCTGAGTGAGACGCCTCTGAGCTTCGCTGAAGCTTCGTCTGCAGCAGCAGCAGCAGGTTGTTGATGTGTTCAGATCGTCACCAAACTGAATCCACTCATTGCTGCTCGATTCTCTTTCTTATCTCTGTGGTCCTTCGCTTTGTTTGATACAACTTCCCAGCTCCCTCCCTACTCCTGCCTCTTTCTCTGGGGTGATTCAGCATTCAGAGGAGAGAGGAGTTGTTGTGGGAGAAGGGGGAGGAGGAGGAGGAGAGGAGAGGAGGGGAGAAGAGAGGAGGGAGTCCATGGGAGAGAAAGTGATATTTCTATTTTGTGGGCCAGTCCTGAGCTGGGCTGTGCTGAAATGACAGGCTTAGGGGTATATTATTACCCCAATACCCTCCTCCTCCTCCTCCTCCCTATGTCCCTCCCTCTGCAGTGAGGGGGAGGAGGGGGGAGCGGGTGGAGGAGGATAATTTGTGTGGCTGTAGCCGAGCTGCTCTCTCCTGACCTGAGGAATAACTCACAGCAGCAGCAGCTTCAGTTTGTTTTCTGTTTGTGAGGAGAAACTCCAGCTCTTCTTCTCTTACTGTTATTATCCTGCTCCTCCTCCCTACACCTCCTTTTCTCTTCTGTCCATCTCTTTTCCTCCCTTCTTCTTACCTCATCACTTTTCCCCATCTCTCTGATTTGTCTTCCCCATTTTTCCTTCTCCTCCCCTCCTCTCTCCTATTCCCTCCTCGCCTCTCCTCGTTTCCTCTCCTCTCTCCTCTCCCCTCTTCTTGTTTCCTCTCCTCCCCTCTGCTCTCTCCTCCTCTCCTCTTCTCTCTCCTCTCCTCCTCACCCCCTTCCTCTTTTCCTCTCCTCTCCTCTCCTCTCCTCTCTTCTCCTCTCCTCCTCACCCCCTCCTCTCTCCTCCTGTGTCAGCAGCTCTTCTGTTAGCAGCAGTATTCAGGCTCCAAGGGCTTTTGGGGGAGACAGGCTTTAAGATGCCACCGGAGCAATTAGCTGCAGGCTCTATTAAAGCCTCCCCCACCCTCCCCCTCACACCACCCCCTCCTCCCTGTACCCCCTTCACGCCCTGCACTTAAATCACACTCTGCCAGCCGTTTTTAAGGTGGTATGACTCCCCCCGCCCCCTCGTTCCATCCCGTCTGTGTCTGCAGTTTCTTCTCTGGTTGAACTATAACGGGGCGAGTTTTTTCTGATAGTTTTAATTTTCATTTATTTTCTTATGTCCTGGAGTCTGTGAAAACACTGAGTGGTCAGTTTAAGATGCAGTTTCACTGATTTTATATTGATTGTTAAAATGATCAAAGGAGTTCCTCTTCCTCTGTGTGTGTGTGTGTGAATTGTGAATTGAGAGTCACAGCATTGATCTGTGTATGGACACACACACACTGGAGATGTATGGAGGGATGAACTGTGTGTGTCAACTAAACTGCAACAGCAAAGCTTTTTACTAAACTAATGAGGCAATGTTTATTAACTCATGTGACAACTGACGCGTTGATCCTGGACGTATCAGTAACATGCTTACAGACTCTCACAGCACCTGGTTCAGGTTCAGGAAAGATCCTGGTCTGGTTTAATACAGAAACAGTTTGACCTGTTTGTTTACTTTTAACCTGCCATCTTTCCTGAACCACACACTGGAGGAAAAGGATGCAGACTTGATCTGAACCCTGGAGGGTAGGTTTCTTGTCAGTTGGTCGGGCCTGCCCCGCTCAGGTCCTCTTCTCGTCCCCAACCATGCATGAACAGAAACCAAACCAAAGTTTGGTGACGAGTATGAGGTGAAGAATAACCTGTGACCACAGCTAAAACAGAAAATGGCCTTCTTGAGTGAGTCGTTACAACTGTGCTGCAAAAATCAGTCAGATTAATGAGATTACATTGGTTCTTTTTGTTGCCTCAGACCAAGACATGAGACTAAATTCTTGCACTGATGCTGATAGTCTTACCTGCCTTCAGCTCATTTATGAGAGCAGCACATTTAAAGAGGGCCAATCACTCTGTCTCTTAATCTGTGCACACGCGTGTGTGTGTGTGTGTGTGTGTTATCATCTTTGTAAACCCTTCTCCCGCCTTCCCGCCTCTCCGCTGCTGAAACCTGATTAGTCTTCAACATTGTTTGTCCCTCCATCTTGTCGTTCCACACGCGGGCCCACCCAACCAAATGCAATTGAGCCATATTTTTACAGATTGCCTCGTTGTAAATAAGTTAATTGAGCTCATTAAGCATCCTGAGAGCAGCGCTGTGTGTGGAGGACGCTCGCTCAGGCAGAGAGAGCAGAGGAGAGGAGGTGGGAATAAAGAGGAAGAAACAGAGACAGAGGTCAGGTACGAGGGCTCACGACCTCAGAAGAAGAGAGGGATGATGGGACCTGGCATCTGTTTTTTCTTCAAAGATCATTTCAGTTTTTTATGGTTGTTGTGTTTCTGCTTGTGTTTCTTGACCTGTCTGACTTCTCAGTGATGTGATCACAGTCTTATTATTACTGATAGGAATAACCCAGAGAACTTCATGGAGTTTGGTTGATTTCTTGTTAAAAGCCTCTCAGGTAGATGCGGCTCTGCTGGGGGTTTGGAAAGTCCTGACTCCAGCCCTGGTTTTACTGGATGTGATATCAGGATCAAACAGTGAAGGCTGACGTGGGGCAGAGAACTCACTGTTAGCGCAGCTTCGTACAGTCACACTGGGTATTAGTAGCCCATGATACACTCACAGCATTATCATGCACTATGCTAATGCACCCTGTATAATGCCTGCCATAATTCACTCTAAAGAAGGTAAATTGCTGATTGTAGTGTAAGAGAGGAGGATGAGGAGGCAGAGGAGCCATGCTTCATCGCTAACAGCCCGACAACAACAGAGCGGCTCTTCCTCCAAGTTCTCCATTATCCCTAATAATGGCCAATCATCTCCCTGTCTCTCTCTCTCCCACTGCGTCCCTCCCTCGCTCCACCTCACCACATGATATTTAATCCGTCATCTTTGTTTTCAACACACACAGTGCAAGCTGTTGCTGGCAGGGCCTGTAAGGGCTCAGGGCCCATCTGGAGAGCGGACACAGTCTTTTCTTTCCGTGTGTGTGTACTGTTGTCTGTTGTTGTGTGTGTGTTGTTTGTATTGGGGAGTGTTGTAAGTGGCGCTGTGTGTGATGCGTTCACACCCCCGTCCTCAGCAGGCCCAGCGGGTGCAGCCGCAGGACATCGCAGCAGTTTGACCACGAAATAAATCGACTGTCAAAAAGCATCTGAGAGCCGATGGAGAGAAAACTGAGAGATCCACAGCCCACGCTGCTGACTCCGGTTTTTACCGTACGCATATTTTACAAGTTACTCAAAGATTCTTTTTCTGCAGCAAATGTTGTGTCTCTAAAATTTTCATAGAAATGTAGTGGAAGCAGTGGCTGTGGCTGCCTGGAGAGAAGGAAATCCATCTAAAGTTTGAGAGAAGGACTTTGAAAGGGGCCAATGGACACAGAGGAAATTAGACAATTAATCCATTAGTCCATTGACACAAAACTGATTTTGCTAATTAAGTAACCCCCCCCCCCTTCCAGCTCTTTAAGTGTGAAGATCAGCAGGTTTCCTCTGTTTCATATTATTGTAACTGAAACGCTTTGATCAAACAGAACAAGGCATCTGAAGATGTCACCTTGAGCTGTGGAAACATTCGAGACATTTTTCACAATTTTCAAACATTTTATAAACAAAACAAATGATCGAGAAAAAAATTGGCAGATAAATCAATAATGAAAACAACTGTTAGTTGTTGCTGTCCCAAGGAACTATTTTGTCTAAATCTGCAACTTTGGAGACGTGTGGAGTTCCCCAAGGCTCCACCCTGGGACCTCTTTCATTTCACATGCTTCCATCAGTTGTCGTATTTATGCAGACGACACACAGATATATCTTTCTCTGTCATGACCACAGCCCAGAAGATTCTCTGTAAGGGCTTTGAAAAAATAAACGACTGGAAGTGCCCGAGCTTTCTACACCTAACAACACTGCAACAACTGACTGTGGTGCCAAAAGAGTCAGTCATTCTTCTTAGTGTTTGACTGTTGTACCTGGTCCAGCTGAAGGTCTGAAATCAGCTCCTATATGAGGTTAGACAGTTTGTCTTGATATTTCCAACCAAAATGCAGCTGAAACAACAAACTTTTATTTTCTGAGAAGAAAGAAAACTCCAGATCCAAGGTTTTATGTTAGTCAGAGGAAAATCAGTCTGATGTCTTCTCTCAGCTCAGATTGACCCCCCAACCCAATCACCCCACTCTACTCGTTCTCACCTGTAATTAGTCTGATGTGTTAACGGCTGTCATCCTCATCGTCACATAAATTAAATGCATGTCTTCACTGCTTACACACACACACACACACACTCAGGTCTGACGGTTAGGGGCAGCTCTGAGCTGATTACGTTTTCAGTTTTTGTCACTATTGATTGAGGAAAAGGAACCAGAGTGATTGCGAGTCTGTAATCACTTCAGGCTTTCAATTAAAAACCAGTAGAACCCATGTCTGTCTGAGAGCTCCTAATCAGTGTGTGTGTTTAGCTTTAAACATCTGTGGGTGGTTGTTTTTGTGCGTGCGTAACCTGGCTTTAATTGTCCCTGTAGTCTTCTTCTGCTTCATTACTGTCGTCCACAGTGGTCCTAGCTGAAAGCAACACACACACACACACACACACACATACACACACACACACACACACACACTCACACACACACGTCTTACCTCCTCATTTTAAACTCTTAATGAACCTTTGCTGGATTCAGATCTCCAGGCCCAAAATGACTAAACTGCAATGCAAATGCATGTGTGGACATGAAACCAGAGAGCTGCCAGTGTTCTTGTCCTGAATTCAGGTGCAAGACAAAAACAAACAGCAAAACAAAAAAGAGATTTTAGTTTCTGTGTTTGGTTTCTGTGACTCTGTAGTTTCAGGACCTCATTCATTTGTGTCCATTGTGTCAAGATTCCCTGAAGAAGGTGAGTCTGCTGATGTTTATATGGATTGGTATATTTTAATAATGTGTTAACTCAGATGTATTAAAGGTTCTTTTATTGCAAACTGTTCCCCGGAAGATTTTGAGGGTCTGGAGTTGACAAATGTTTTGGAGGAAGTTTATTTTGTTGAGTTTGAGGTTTGCTCTTATTTCACCTGAGATTGTGACAGTAATATTAAAAAGCAGGCTCTGTGTGTGTGTGTGTGTGTGTGTGTGTGTGTGTGTGTGTGTGTGTGTTTTGTTTTCTTTCCTCTCCCTCTCTGTGTTCAGTCATTATAAAGAGTTGAACCATGCAGTTACAGACCCCCAACACACACACACACACACACAGCTTGATTATGAAGCAGTGCCAGGTCTTTGTGAAATGTTTAGATAGCCATGCTTCATTCATCAAGCCTAATCATACACACACTCTCACACACACACTGATGACAATATCCTACTATGTGCCCATGTGTGTTTGGGTTGGAACTTTGACTGTAAATGTACATGTGCGTACGTGAATGTTTGTGTGTTTCGGTGTGTGTGTGTGTCTGATAGTGCTGGCGCCGTATGAAGTGAGACCCTCTGGCTGCAGCCTCTCCTGCTGGGCCGTGAAACTTTAGAGGCATACGTGACGAAATGCACACACACACACACACACACACAGAGAGAGAACATGTTTCCAAGTGCACATATAGGACACACATGCACTCACTAACCTCTAACAGCACTTTACATTTACAGTTACTGTGTGTTGACTCCTCCTCCCTTTCCCTCCTTCTCTTCCTCTCTTCTTGTCATCCTCCTCTAATTTTATCTTACGTGTTTTTTAAAGTTTTTAAAGGCCATTACACCATTACACTTTGTCTACTCCTAACAAAGTGTTTTCCTACATTTCCCTTTTCATCAGCCCCAGAGAATAATCTGTAAATGTAAAGGAACGAGAGCTGTAAAACCTTAAACATGAAGCTCTAAGACATGTTCTTCTTTTCTGATGGGTTCTGTTTGTGTGTGTGTGTGTGTGTGTGTGTGTGTGTGTGTGTGTGTGTGTGTGTGTGTGTGTGTGTGTGTGTGTG
>JBBMJY010000022.1:22731925-22745190 GCA_037833715.1 Toxotes lorentzi
TGTGTGTGTGTGTGTGTGTGTGTGTGTGTGTGTGTGTGTGTGTGTGTGTGTGTGTGTGTGTGTGTGTGTGTTCAGGGTTAAAACAGGTGCCACATGACTTGTCAGGGTTAAACTGGAATTTAAACCAAACCCTGCAGCACTTTGGTTTTTCCTGCAACTAGTTTGTGGTTTTGTTTTCATTTCATATGCAGAGATGTGTGTGTTTGTGTGTGTCAGAGAGAGAGGCCAGAGTGAGGGCTAAATCTGTTGCTCGCTCGCTCTCTCGCTCTCTTGCTTGCTCGCTCCAGCGGGCAGCCTTGGCCCGGAGAACGACAACAAAGGCGAGTGTAGGAAAAGGTCGCTGCTACTCCAACATCCAGTCGAGCTCCAGTTGGCTCGACAAAGAGGGAGGGAGGCTCCGGGCCGGCGGCCATGTTGGCCCGCAGAGGAGGAAACAGCTGAGAAAGAAAGAGAATCACAGGCTGGGTAAAGACTCAGCAGCCATAACATAAATACAGATCCACTATATGGCCAAATGTATGTGGACATGGGGCTCCCATGGTTTGGTCTAGCCTCTTTGGTTCCAGATGAATCTTAATCCCCCAGAATTCACTGATACTTTAGATGCTCCATGAAGGAACGATTTTCCCAGTTTGCTGTGGAAGAACTCAACTGACCTCTGCCCCAGTGAGCCAGACTGTATCACCCAGCTTCAGGGTTGCACCTCACTAATGCTTCTGAGACTGAAGGAGATCAGGTCTCTGCAGCAGGTTCCAAAACAGCAGCAGATTAAGGCCCATGGTGTCACAGTCACACACTCAACAGGCACATATGGCTGGAATCTGACTGAATAATCTTTCAGTCCCAGGCCAAAGGCTGTGGCTTCTTTATGTTCCCTGCAGTTATTTGCCTCTTATAGGTTCTTATTAGTTTCTTATGTGGATGTATTGCACATTTTGTTTTTCAGAATAACTTTGATTTATTTGATGTGAGTACTTACAAAAAGATGCTAAATGAATTTTATTAGACTTCTGAAGATGTCAGATGTAACTTCATATGTTAATATGTAATATCATTTAAACAGTTAGAGCTCATGTTCAAGGTTTTTATTTTAAAATTGGACAGGTCCAGGTTAAGGTTCCTTAAGGTTCCTTAAGGTTAAGGAACAGGGTTAAACTAGGTTAAATGAGGTTAAACCAGGGTAAACATAGGCGAACCAGATCGGAGTTCTGTGTGCTGACTCCTTCAGAGCAGACCTCGTCCTGGGTCACTGCATCTGTCTGAGACATATTAATATTTGATTGGGATATTTTATTATAAAATATAAATGAAATACTCTGTCATATATCAGCATTGCTCTATAATCCTTTATAATCTCTAGCAGTATGTGTGTGTGTGCGTGCGTGCGTGCGTGCGTGCGTGCGTGCGTGCGTGCGTGCGTGCGTGCGTGCGTGCGTGCGTGTGTGTGCGTGTGTGTGTGTGCGTGTGTGTGTTAGCAGTCAGAGGTGTGTGTTTCTTTCTGTCTTGACTCCCTGACTTCCAGCCAATCGTCATTTCCGCTGCTGGAAGTGACCCACAGTCTGCTGTCATCATCCAGTCACATGCAGATGCCAGCAGGGCCAGGGCCAAAACACACGTGCGTCTTCCTACAGTGTGTGTGTGTGTTTGATTTGATTTGATTGCAGCGTGCACACTAGCAGCCTTATTACCAGGCAGAGGGCAGAGCTGGTTAATGAGACACTATTGACTGATTTTCCTGAGCCAAAGACCACACACACACACACGGACACTTGGTCAGCTGGCTGTGGGGCTCGAACCTGTGAGTATCAGCTCATAACTTGTCGTCGATGTCCTCTGTGAGCACTGAAGAAATGCTCAGTTTGCTTTGTGCATTGATTTATAATAAGATAACACACGTGTCCTGCTCTGCACTGGACACTGTCATTAATCTGAGTGTATTTCAGATCTTTCTAAAATTGTTAGAACTGTGGTTTGTTCTGTTCGGTTCTGTCCTGACTTAGTTTGGTGGATGGTTCTTAATACCATAATAGCCATGAGCCTCAGCCACTGTTGCACAACACTTCATTGTTACAGTTGGAACAAAACATGTTGCTCTGGTTCCTGAGTTGATCCCAAACTGATCTGGGATCAGACAGTGATCTGATTTAAACTGCTGATTTTTAGCTTCACTAACAGAGTATGCAGCTCAGTGACTGGATGTTCCTTAGTGAAATGCTCCTTCACTTAAATCCCACTGTTCAGCTTGTCCCTCTAAGACTCAAAGAGTGAGAGGTGACAAAGGAACCAAAGGCTAATGTTTCCTCTCACTCTAAAATGTTCTGAACACTGGTCAGAACATTTTTCCGGACTGTGGCGGGATCCTGGTGTAAGTTTGTATTTAAAACCTGAATCATTAGTTTGTCTTCATCTCCTCAAACAGAGGACGAGGTGTCAGCGTTTGTCTGAAAACCTGCAGCGTCTGATCCCAAGGTCTGTGTGTGTGTGTGTGTGTGTGCTGGTGGTCTGGGCTGTATTCATTATTTAGTGAGAGCTATTACTGGGGATAAGAGGCTGCTCTCTCCTCTCTCTCAGGGCCGTATCGATTGCTTTAATTGCCCCGAAAGATTGTCAACTCTTAAGATAGATATTAAAGCGCCGACGAGGCTTTGCCAGGATGCATGCATGGCAAATGGAGCTAACAGCTCTGTGTGTGTGTGTGTGTGTGTGTGTGTGTGATGGGGTGAGGATAGAGCATTGGCTGAGCCCAAAGTGGGATGCAACATGTCCCAGGCCTGTCGTGCAGCAAGCGAGCCCTCGCTTCGGCCGATCGATAACATCCTTGTGAACACACGAGGTGCTTTGCGGCGATCACGGACAGGAAGTTAAAAAAGAGAGAGAGAGACACAGAGGAATGATGGGAGGAGTGGAGGTGGGGGTAGCTGCCAGCTGGTTTGTACTTTGTTTGCAGATCAATATGTCTGGGAAAAGTTGTTTGTTATCGGCTAGGTAGCTAGATGTGACTACTAGTGTCCCACATAGTCATGGCTCAGAAAACACACACACGAATATAAATACACACACGTGTACAAACACACACATATACACGGGGGTGTAGGATCACATGGAGCTGTTATCTAGTTGGTGGCTCAGATGAAGCAGAGAGCAGTTAATGGGGGAGAGTATGTGTGTGTGTGTGTGTGTGTGTGTGTGTGTGTGTGTGTGTGTGTGGGTGTGTGTATGTGTGTTGTGACAGTGATCTGTGTAACCTGCCGTCCCAGATGAGAGAGGTCAGCTGAGGTGACTGACAGCAGCGACAAACTGAGTGACCCACTGCTCTCTCTGCTGCAGCCACAGTTAGTCTGTCAACAAGTTTATTTTCAAAATAACAACAAATAAACAACAGTAAAAGAAGAAAAACGACACAAACTGCTGAGACTGAGACCGGATTCAAATAAAATGTCTGTGGAAAAAGTTCTGATCTGTGCACATTTAACATCTGAAGCAATACTTTTCCTCAGGGAACACTTACTGAAATATCACAAAGATATAAACCTTATAAAAAACACAACTTTATTCTAAAGAATGAACAACAGTAAAACTTCTCCAGGACTGAAAAATGCTTTACAGGTCATCATGAGAACAAAGGAACGTTTGTTTTTTGTTTTAATAAAAAAAAAAGTAAAAGTAAGTACTTTCTGATTCAGACAATGCAGGTTTCAGAATATTCCAAAAAAAAAAAAAAATATCTTTGCAGTGTTTAATGGCAAAGGAAAATTATGAGTGAGTTTATTATTGTTTTGGTGAGGAACACTGGATGTAAACATGACTCTGTGTGTGCACACAAGAAAAACCAACAGAGGACGAGTCTACGCAGGTGGAACAGTTCAAACTGTTATTTTTACCATGAACGCAGTAACGAAGAGATTTAATCAGAGCAGCTGGTGAACAGAAACTTCCTGATACTGGCTCATAGTTGATAAATTGGTTGTAATTTCCTGGTAGGCCAGAACCGTCACTACCTGTGTACAGGTACTGTGTCCACTACACTTAGGACCACTCACAACCTCGTTCGTCGGATTAAACCTATCGAACAGTTGATTGATGACCCTGAGATCTGTAATTCGTTTCCCTTATGTGCTCCGTCTTGGACTCTGCTGCCACTTTCCCATCAGGATGTTTGTTGTCTGGACCTTTTTCTTGGAAGGTCGGAGATAGGTGGTCAGTGCCAAGTGGGAGTCCCCGTTCGTCTGATCCTGGAAAGGAAAATGTTGATGTGGAGACGTGGGCTAAAAGAGGAAACCTGGTCAGGGATAAACCTGATAACTGACTTAGTGTTGTTCCACTGCTGCCATGAAAAACAACCTAAGACTTTTTGACTTTAGCTGACCTGCAGCTCTGTGGACTCTTTTGGGTGTGGGTAACTTCCACTTGTGTTGGTGCCAGTTGAGATATTTGGGGAACTGAACCTCTAATCCGGTGGTTCGCTCCACATTTATAATCTAATCCATCACAAAACCTAAAACTCCACTAATCTGACTAACACTGAATCTAAGACTGTCTGTAAAACTGTGGAACTCGTGAAGAATCGTCTGCAGCTCTGCAGAGCTTTTTAGCCTCGTTTGGCTCCTAGTTTCGGTTTTGGGAACATTTCCTGTCTGGTTCAGTCTCAGCGTTTTCAGAGAAACAGCTGTAAAAAGCCTCTGTCCTCAGCAGACAGACTCAGTCAGAGAGCAGCTGGTGAACATGGTGGAGCATTTAGCAGCTAAAGAGCTGGATATTTCCCTCAGGAGCTGGTGGAGACCAAACACAGAGCTAAAAGAGAGGGAACACTGGACTGAGAGTCATCAGGTGGACTCAGAGACCACTCCAGATGAAGGATCGTGTTGATCTGTAACTGCAGGGTGTGGAAAGCTTTTGCAACCTGTTACCTGTTTTTGTTGTGCAGTGTTTAGGTTGCTCTTTGTGTTTCTTAGGTATTTTACTTTGGAGAGGAGAGACAGAATCCAGACAGTGTACCAGACATCTTAATACCTTCTCTGCTGCACATGTTGTGGTCTTTCATTTTTCTATGATCTTGTTTTCTTACTTTTCTCTCTTTCTCTGGCTGACACCCTCATCATCGGAAAAAGAAGTGCTCCTTTGTTTAAACACTTATTTGACTTATTATAATGACTTATAATATTTGTGTTTTTCTCACATGCTGCTTCTTGTGGCTGTGAAAAAAACTGAGCCTATTGCTCATGGCAGTGATGATGATTTGCTTTGTCTTCAGTGTTACTGGGAGATGCTAAACACACTCAGCAAAGACAGCAAGGAGACACAAAGTCAGTGACTCTGACTCTCCTCCCTGGTTCAGACAACTTCTGTTTATATCCATCATGTTTTCTGACATCAGCACATCCACCCGAGGTCCGTTAACGGACCAGAGAAATCTGGCGAAGGGTTTCGGGCTGCAGTTTTCTTTGTTATTGGTTTTATCTGTATGAGCCAAGGCTGCAGGAGTCGGTGTGTTCTCCCTGCTCGTGTTTCAGTTTGGAGAGGAAACGCAGCAGGCTGAGGGGGAACACTCCAACACGATTAGGAAGGAAATCCACGATTAATCCAGCAATCCTGTCTGATATAAGCCATTAACCTGAGCTCCAAGGGCTGTCCTGCAGCAGAGGAAACACGGAGGAGACGCTGCTCTCCTCGCTTCACCTCCTCTGCAGGAGGTGCTGGGGGAGCTTCCTCCACTGTATGACTCAGAGTAAAAGAGGAAGCAGAGGAAATGTTTCAGCTCCACAGCTGCTTCTTCAGATTGACTGATGAGCGGTGAAAGTGCTCAAATTAAAGTTTTAAGTAAAAACACTCCATTACTAGGTAAAGGCCTGAGTAAAGCTGCAGTGCTGCAGTGCTGGAAAACAGATAAAACTCTTTTCTAATGGTGCTGGTAGCAGGTTGAAACTGCAGGGTCAAACACGAAATGGAAACCACATCCTCTCTGATTCCTCACCTGTCAGTCATACCTGTTTACACTTTGTAATTCAGCTGCGATCAGCTGATGTCAGATGAGGTCAGCTGTGTGTTCAGGACCTCACCTGCAGCCGTTGTAGCGTGGCAAGGCCCTGGGGTGGGGTTTTACTTGGAGGACTGAAGTTTATTAAGCCTGTCTTTGACCAACAAGCTGCTACGAGTGTGCGTCTGTCTTTTATTATGAGTCTGTTGTTTTGTGCTCAGTTACCTGATCTGACCTGAGCTTTGTGCTTTGCTGTGCCTGGTTTCATGTTACGCTGCAGTTTGGTTTGGAAACACCTCTCTGTCTGTGTCCTGTCTCATTGTTGGGCGGGTGAGTGTGCGTGTCGGGGTGTGGGGGGGGGGGCGTGGGTGTATGTGAACCTCCTCCAGGTGGTGAAGTGCAGGTTAAATCCCCCTTGGAGCTTAGAATTGGACTTGTCCTGATCCTGCTCAGAGTTTCTGATCTGTTCCTGGTCAACCTGTTCATGTACTCACACTGCCGTCCTCATGTGACACACACTTGCCCTCTTGCTGTTTCCCGTGTGTTAGTTTTGCACTAATCACGCTGCTGGTACAAGTCGCACTTTTGTTTTCTTGGCGCTCAGATCACGACATCATTTCGGCATCTACTGTTTTCTGTGCTGGATTGAAATATTGTGGAAAACACAACCAAAGCAGCTTGGTTCTGGTCAGGTTTAGCATTTCCTGTTAAAACTGTATGTTTGGGAGGAATCCCTCAAAGTGTAGCCAAAGCTGGTGAGATGTCAGAGTTTAATTTGAAAATGAAAAAGGTGGAAGGCAGAGACTTTTGCCATCTCTGCACTTTGCAGCTACTGATGACGTGATGGCTGAAAAAAAAAATGTTGCAGGGATGACGCAAAAACTAACAAGAAAAAAACAAAGATGAGAATCAGGTCTTAATCACAAAACACAGTAAGAACATAAAGACTTTCTGTTCCTTAAGTTCACCAGTTGTAAGTTTTGGTGTTTGTGCTGTAAAGTTTTCTGCATCTGAACTCGTGAGGATGAGAAAGTGAAAGTTAAATCTGTGGGGATTCTTTGGGACGGGGTAGAAAAGCTTTTTAAAAACTGAATTCAGTTGACTCTGAAGTGCAATCAAACACACTAACTCAGACCAAACCTCTGGTGGAAGTGTGTGTTGCAGCGTTGGATTCTGGGAGCGCGGTCCGGAGTTTTCCTGCTAGCTTCACTCGCTCGCTGTCCTCTCCCTGCACTCCCATTAAAACTCTCCCGATCCTCGTCGTCCAAAAGAATTTGAGCATGACCTTGCAGCATTCCTCCACCAGCCTTCCCCACTTGTAAGTGCTTGGGATAATTTATATATAAAATGTGTGTGTGTGTGTGTGTGTGAGAGAGAGAGAGAGAGAGAGAGAGAGAGAGATGGGGGGAGGGGTTGAAAAATGGCCATTTCCATCTTTAGGTGGCCGGGGCTCTCCATTACCAAAATGGGCTGAGTCACCGCACCGCAAGAATTTTAATGAGAAGCCCGGGCCCACCCCGACTCCCTCTCCCTCTCTCTCCTTCTCTCTCTCTCTCCCCCTCTTTCTCTCTCCCCCTCTCTTTCATCCAGCCTCTTATCTCATGATGCAGCAGATTATTCCATTGACTTATTCAAGGGCCTGCACTTTATGATCATGAATTTTACTGTGCCCGGGCTGTACGTGTCCTGCACATCTACTCAGCTACATCACCACCACCACCACCACCTCCTCCTCCTTCCTTTGGTATGTGCTACACTCCATTTTTAAATCAGTCCCATGGCCGATGCGACAACACGTGTCTCCTCTTGTGTCTGTTTTACAAGCATCTAAAACTGTTGCCGTGTCTTCATGGTTCTTGTAAAATGAAATCTGACCTGGGATTAATCTGTTGACAGAAAATGAATCAGCAGCAGCTTTAATTTTATTTTTCTTATTTTAATTGCACAAATACACAGCAGCATAAAACTATATAATAGAAATAAAACAGATGTAACAGGGGCTTATTCAAAGAAAAACAATTTAAACTCATCAAGACAACACGATTTAGCAAAATACACAGAAAATAAAATTCACACTTAAAAATAGAAAAACAAAAGAAAAGACAATCAAAAATGACTTAGATGTCATGAGATGTCATGACAATGTCTTTTTCCAAAGAAAGTGAGCTCTTGATTTATGTTGGTTTTCCAGGTGAGTTCAGAACAAAATCTGAAGGAACTTTTAACCATTTGATCATTTATTTGAACTCTCTTCTTTGTCTGTTTTGACCAGAAACAACATTTATTAAATGATTTTCTCTCCATTTAACAACCTAAATGAGTAATCAAAAAAAAGTTTGTTAAACTTGTGTCTAATACCCAAGCAGATACAAGCTGCTTCTGTCGTCTCTGATCATGGTGAAATCATTCTGAGGTGGATCAGACCTGATTATCTGTGGTCACTATCAGAAAAATAATCAACAATGATTTTCAGAATTTTTCAAGCAAAAGTAGTGAAAAAATAAAAAAACTGTTTCAGATTTTAGCTTCTAAAGATTTTATGTCATAGTAAACTGAGTATTATTTTTAGAATGAGTTAGTACAGAGGTCCATTTAAGTTGGTTACAAAATGTTGGACCCATAAAGACTCACAAACACAACAGAAACCAGCAGCAGCATGTTCAGCGGTTTCAGATGGTCTAACTCCACATCAGGCCTCACTCTGAGGGACCGTGGCAGAGGCTGGTTTGAATTAGAAACCCTCCACCCACCAAAACCATCACAGACGTGAGTGTTTGGGAAAGAGACACAGACAACAAGCAGAAGCCATGTGTTGAACACCAGCTGTGGTTTCCTCCTCTTCCCAGCTTCTCTCCTCTTCCTCCTCCTGCTGCTGGTTGAGGGTTTGGGGCCCGTCACGTCTCCACCTGTCGAGTCGACTTCGCTGCCTCGGCTGCATTTTGTGCTGATATGTAAAAGTACAGCACTCATTTTATTGCTGTTGATCTCACTGCAGCAGCTTTAGTTTCTGCAAACATCGCTGACATCCAGCTGTCAAACTTAGAAACAACACAATCACTGCTGCTTTCACTGGATTTAAAGTCACAGACAAATCACGTCGCAGTGGTGACTTCAACACGTTTAAACATGATTAAACATGTTTCCATGAAGCTGTCCTGTCTCCAGGGAAACTAAAAGTAATGAGCTTGAGATCAAACGTATGAGACATAGAGATTTTGTGTAACGTCCGTTAAAGCCACAGCTGACAGTAAACTACATCTGCATCACCTGTGATCAGATCTCACTTCCCTCTCCTATGTGCAAATAAACACATCTGAGGCAGCACATCCCACGCCACCACCAGAAAGTAAAAGAAGAAGAAATGAAAACAGCACAGACTGGGCCTGTTCCTCGACGCGTTACAGTCAAACCAGATCACCCAAAATACCTCCGACAATGTAGACAGAGTCATCTGACGTGATTTGATGATAGCAATGAGTACGACTACCCGCTCACACAGAACACATCAGATGTTGCCACCTCTGAATGTGGTCTGAGGGACTGGATCTCAGTGCATCTTGGGGTTCAACCCCCTCCCCCAACACTACTTACAGAACACGTCAGCACAGTATCCTGTTTACAGTAATGAATTAGGATTCATTGAGGTTATAAAAATTACAAACTCTTTGACTGCAGATTGCAGGAAAACTGGGTGTAAAATGGGAATAGAAGGGACACAGTGTCGGGCCCCTCACACCCGCTAAACCTTCCCCCGTATCCTCTCCCCCCTCTAACCAGACAGAAAAAAGGCTCCAAATCCCCTCCAACAATAATGAGCCTAGCACTGGAGGATCAGCCACCTTATCCTCGCTAAGGTTGTTAGTGCTCCAGAACAAGTCACTCGCTGTCCACTGCCCCCACCTCAGCCCCCACTGTCCCTCCCTCCCTTCTGCTGTAAGTACTTTACAAGGCAGAGCAGATGTTCCTATTCACAAAGCGTTGAAAGTCTTTTATTTTTTCTGCTCGTTCACTCTTGAAAATCCAGCGTTGACGAGCTAAGCGTGGCGATAACCTGAGTTATTAACAGGCCGATTACAGAGGTCGGACGGGACAGAAGTCCACCGGGTCACGATCATCACACCCAATAAATGTGAAGGAATTAGACCAGGACAGATTGGTGCAGAAACACTTCAGGTAGCAGTACACACAGGAACAGTACAACCAGCTATGGGAGTATTCAGATCCTTTACTAAAAAACAAAGAAACAAAAAACCCACAATAAAGAAACAACACTTTCTTTAGAGGCCTGCGGTTTCTTAGTGCTAATAATAAGAAAGACAGTAAACATAGTAAGTACCTAAGTATCTAAGTTTATTAAATTAAGGAGTTTGTAGAGAGTTCTGAATTACTTAGAGTTTAGCAAAGTAAATACTTTATTGGTGAAACATAGCTTTACATGTTTGTTTAATTGTAAGCTTGAATGTAATTTATAACTACACACAAAGACAAATTTGAAATTTTAATTTGAACTGACTCTAAAATAGTCTTTTGTCTACATTAGCAAAAACTTAGAGTTCATCCACTGAAAGTCTGCTTAACTGAACACTGTCTCAGTTTCCACTTTCTACCAAATTACAAAAACACTTTCAAAGGAGTTACAGCGAGATCAGTGTGTTTTATTAAGAAACAACAGGACCTGTAGGGTAAAGCACTTCATGAAGGGCTCAGTATGAGTGACAAACCATCCCACCATCACCCTGTCTCTTGGTTCAGTTTTTCATGTTTCATGTCACCATTGTTTGACGTTTGTTCTTCATCCAGTGCTTTAAAGCTGTATTTCAGTACAGTGTCTGAGTAAATGTACTCAGTTACTTTTTGCTGTTGAGGACGTCACAGACACAGACGATCACCAGACTCTCTCTCCAAAGACACTGCGAACCAGATAGAGAGGAGAAATAAATCAAGCCTCCGGAGAGACATAGCTGTCAGCTCCAGGCGTGAAGTGATCTGAACTCAAACTCAGCACTCACAAAGATTCTGTCTCAGAGGAGCAGCTCCGTCTGATCTCTGCTGAGCCACAGAGGTCCTGACTGATTCCCAACATTTTAATGATCCCTCATGACGTCAGCTTTTACCCGCTAATTTACAAGGGTTAAGTCTCAGCGTCCCGGCTCTTTAATTGAAATCTTAATTAAGTTAAAAAAACGAGGATGGGGAGGAGGGGGAGGAAGGTAAGGAGGGGGAGTCCTGTGAATGTTAGTGTTTTAATGGGCTGGTAGCTCAGGGAGACGCAGGCAGTAATCCACTCTGAGTACTGAGGGGGACACCTGCAGGAGATCTCCCTGTCTCTGTCAGGTCTCTGTCCACCCAGACTCTGTGCTGTCCCTGTAATTGTACCAGTGTGAAGGACCGTTTCACTCTGTGGACCAGTAACATGGTGAGCTTGGTGGTGTCATTATTTTGAAGACTACAGCTCTTGTTGTGCTCTCACCTGGGTCAGAGGTTCAGATGAGTAGTTAGGATGTTGAAGAGTGAATCAGCTACACACACACTGATGGAGCTGCTTTCATTTAGCTCCGTTATTATTACGTTTACATTAAAACCAAAAAACAGCTGGTCCACATTGTAGGTGGGTCTGTTACTTCCTTGCTTTCCTTTCCTTGACGTGACTCACATCTATAATGCTTCAGATTATTCTGGTCATGTTTGGACCTCAGTCGGACTCTGGATGTCCATAGAAAGTCTGATTGATTTGCGACCACATCCAGTCCTGCAACAAGCTCCGTGTCCTCCATCAGTGGCTCTGTGAGCTCCTGCAGCTCCACTGTGGACACTTCCTGTACTTATATAGAGTTTTTATGTTTATACAGTTGTGAAGTTTGTTCTGTATGAAAGGAAAGTACTTCAGTTCTGTTGCTAGTAACAGGCGTCTCCCCGCCCTGCTGGGCCCCGGGGCCCCTCCTGCCGTACAGATGCCGGTGCAGATGGGACCCTCGTACCTGCTTGCATCGCTAATGGCATCATGCCTCCCCCCTCCCTTCCCCTCTTGGTCTTATAATCCATAAATATGTAATTTGTTCAGCTGTCTCCATTAAATATGCATATGAGAAGCAGGCGTTTGTTATTGTGTTTTTGCGGGTCATTAACGACGCGCCGCGGCGTATTAGCAACTCGACGCTGAGGAAGAAACAACAGCAGAAACAACAGGAGTAACAGGAGTACAGGGGAAGCTAACAGAACATCTGACAAGATCAGAGGAGGGGGAGGACGGGGGAGCAGAGGGAGGGAGAGAGTCTGAAAGCGAACAACAGAAAGCAGCCGAGATCCCCTGTCAGGATGCAGAGATGACCCTGATGTCCTCCCACGAGTCCAGAGCGACTGTGGTCAGTGTGGAGCCTGAGTCAGTGCGGGGCCTTCACCTGAGACACCTCACCTGTCCTGTGAGGCTCCTCTCGGCCCCCGGCTGACTGATGAAGGGTTTCAGTCTGGGTGCAGTGTTGAGAAATGATGGTGCTCTGTGTCAACACCATCCTGCTCAGTCAGAGCTGAAATATCATGAACGCTCTGACACACTTTCACCATCCAGACGTTCAAATAGTTCTTTTTGTCAGTCAGAATCTTTTTATTTAAACTGTTCTATAGTAAAACCACGTCGTTATGTAAGAAATGACAAAGCCAATGAGATTTAAAGATTTAATGATAAAAAGATTAAAGAGCACAATCGTCAAAAACATCACATTTAACAAAGTGAATAAGAAAAAAAACAATTAAAATATTAACAATAAAACTGAAATCACTGACGTCTGCAGCAACAGGAAGTGTAGTTAATGACTTTAAACTCTGGTTTGTGTCTGACCTTTGACCTCATGATGAAACTGCTGTGTTGAAACTGAGTCCAGTTTCCTCGGATTGACTCAGACATACTGTTTCTGTCTGTGAGGCAACCTCCGCGGTCAGAGGGAGGATCCTCCCAGCCCACGACCTTTGACCTTTCACAGAGACGAGGCTCTGACAACTCCAACTGGAGTAAAAGTTTACGGTCAGAAAGGAGAAGTGAATTAATGTAACACAACGTAAGTGTATGTTAGTTAATCTACCTGTGTGTGTTTACAGCAGATGGAGACACAAAAGAGAGGAGTGAGAGGCTATCCAGAATACAGTGACAGAGAGAGGGAGGGAGGGGGGTGAGGCTGGAGGACGGGGGGGGGGGGGGGGGGGGACCCCCCCCCTTCAAAACCCCCCCCCTTTCCTCCCCTTTTTCCCCAAACGAAAACCCCACAAGCCTCCCCCTCTCCGATTGTACAAAAAAAAA
>JBBMJY010000022.1:22747912-22765234 GCA_037833715.1 Toxotes lorentzi
TGTGTGTGTGTGTGTGTGTGTGTGTGTGTGTGTGTGTGTGTGTGTGTGTGTGTGTGTGTGTGTGTGTGTGTTTTAATGTTTTTTCCTGGCTTGGATTCAGACTCCCCTTACTGCTCCCTCATCTGTTTCTACTCAAAACCTCCACTCGTCCTCTTATCTCCTCATCTCCTTTCCTCCTGTCTCCTCCTCTCCTTCCGTTCCCTTCATACCTTCTCCTCCTCTCCTCTCCTCTCTCCTCCCGTCTTCCTCTCCTCTCACTTCCTCTCCTCCTCTCCTCTCCTTCTCTGCTCTCCTCTCTCCTCCCGCCTCCACTCCTTCTCTGATCTCCTCTCTTCCCCTCCTCTCTTCTCCTTTCCTCTCTCCTCTTCTTCTCTCCTTCTCTGCTCTCCTCTCTCCTCTCGCCTCCTCTCCTCTCCTCTCCTCCCCTCCTCTCTTCTCACTTCCTCTCCTCCTCTCCTCTCCTTCTCTGCTCTCCTCTCGCCTCCTCTCCTCTGCTCTGCTCTCCTCCTCTCCTCCTGTCCTCTTCTCCTCTCTCCTCCATAGACCAGCTGACACACAAGAACAAGATGTGCATTGTGGGGAGTTGGGGGGTGGTGGCGGTGGTAAACTTTCTTGTTAGCAGGAATAGACGGAACACTCAGTGCATTGTGGGTAGGCAGTATGGGGGTGTCGTGTCTAATGCTCTGTTTGCTGCCTCTAATTCCAGCTGACGGTTCGTCTGCTGCCATTGATATTCTTTTTCTTCAGCAAAATGGGATTGAAGTCTCACTGCAGGACCTCCAACTCTTCATCCTCCTCCTCATCTTCATCCTCCTTCTCATCTTCATCATCTTCATCCTCCTCCTTTTTGTCTTTCTATCTCATTGATTTGCTTTTCCTGCAGCTTTATTGGACTTGTGAAACATGAACAAAATGAGCACTGAATTTGACTGTAAGACGTTCAGCTCTTCCTCCCCTTCCTCATCCTCACGTCCTCCTTTACTTCATCTTAACAGTGACGATTAAACTAAGACAAAAAGGTTTCCTGACAACGTTTTTGTTATGGCAAAGAAAACATGAACTTTGACAGAGACGACTCTGAAATGAACTGTTTGTTCCTCAGGAGACGATTTATCTGCTGGGCCTGTTTCACAATCAGCATCATCTCACATTTCAGTCACATCATGTTTCTGTCAGAGATGTTTGCTGATGTTATTGGTTGATGGGAGAAAAAACAGACAGATATGGTCTGAAGTTCAGCTCAGAGACATCAGAGCATCAGAGAAAAAAACATGAATAGCTGCATTTATCAAAAAAAGTAAGCTAAGTGTGACATGACATTACTAATGTAATGTTTGGAGAGAGTGATATAAATATTCATCTTATCCAGCATCAGAGACCTCAAAGATGGCGACAGCTGTACCTTCATAGACTGAGGGTGCGTTTGCACCTGTTTTTATTTGTATTTTCGATTTGTGCATAAAAACACAAAAACACATCAGATGTGTGGAGCGATGAGGAGACTGAACCTTCCTCACATCGACACATCAAACTAACAGAAACGTCAGTTTTCCGACTGACTGCAGCTCTTTGAATCAGCTCTTCTTCTTCTGCTGTGGTTTAATAGCAGCGACTGAGAATCATCTCCACCTGCTGTTTATCTCCAGCTCTCAATGTTCAGATAATAACCAGTGGAACCTGCTTTAATTCACTGTTTTCTCGCTGGTTTTTTTGACATTTGGTTAAAATTTCTTCTACATTTTGAAAACCTGGCTGCAGTTTTTTCAGACCAGATTAAAGTCAGACTGAAACCAACAATAATCAAATGACTGAATGTGACATTTCACTGAAACACCAGGACAAAAGCTAAATGATCTT
This sequence comes from Toxotes lorentzi, assembly GCA_037833715.1. Lineage (NCBI taxonomy): Eukaryota > Metazoa > Chordata > Actinopteri > Toxotidae > Toxotes > Toxotes lorentzi. The sequence continues at coordinate 22,749,770 of JBBMJY010000022.1, forward strand.
CCCTCAGACTGAAGGAGCTGCTCCTCCTCCTCATCACTCTGCCCATTCACTCCTCTTTCTCCTACTTTTCCTCACCTGTTTTGTCTCTTGCTCTCATTCCTCAGCTTCCTTCCTGCCTCTAATCGTCCCCCCACTCTTCCTCCCTCTCTTCCTTCCACTTCCATACCTTTCTTTCTTTCTTCTTCTCCACTTCATCATCCATGATCTTTCTCATGGAAAGGTGACCTTCAACCTTTCACCTCCCGACTCCCTGATCATGAGCTTGCCGTGGTACCCGACCTGATGGTGTTTTGTTATCATGGATACCATTACACGCCAGAGCATTTCATCATCTGTTTATTGTTGTATAATGTCTTATTTAGTGAGAAGCAGACAGAAGCACATGTTTTCATACCCCCGGGTCGACTGGACGTTGTTTAATGAGCAACCATTCTTATCTGTGTTATCTCGTCGTCTTCATCAGCAGCATCCGTGTAAAAAACTGACAACTTCATTCAGATTTGTTCAAGGAGAGAGGAGGATACACACACACACACTCACGGAAACATACACACACACACACACACACGGAAACATACACACACACACACAGAAACACACACAGTAATCATTATTCCTTTCAATATCAAATAGTTTCCATTCTGCTCCACCCACCCAGTTTGACCTCTGACCTTCCCTGCGGCACTGTGTGTGTGTGTGTGTGTGTGTTGCCTCTTTACATTGTAACACAGAAAGCTCTTGAGGCCGGCGAAGACTTCGAGGTATCTTTCAAATTTCTCCTCTCTTCCTCCTCCCTCCTCTCCCTCCTCTCCCCGCCTCCCCTGTATCGCTGCTGTTCCTTCATTCCCAGCATGCCTCAGTAATGAGAGCTCTGTGAAGGACAATTAACAATTAAAGTACTCCAACCAAACCAGAAACACATGTAGAGTCAGGTTCCATTAGACGGAGGGAGAGTCGGTGACTTGTGTATGAATCACAGCAGCAGCGTTTGTGCTTTTTTTAATCTGCTTCTGGATAAAAGGTGACGGTGGAGTGTCTGAAACTGTTTCAGTCTGCACAGATGGACAGATTCCACCTTCAACTGAGTCGCACACGTTTCATATGTTTGTTAAAATCCAGATGAAGTGTTTTCCTGGGGCTCAGTCAGAGGCTGGAGGCTCACTGAGCTGCTGTGACCCCCTTTGCCTTTAAACTAGCTCCAGTCCTCCTCAGTACACCAGTAAACAGTTTCTCAGGTACCTGTCAGGTAGGTTGATCCAGCACCTCAGTGAACTGGCCTCAGTTCTTCTGTGAGTTTAGTCCTTATCTCTGTCTCTCGTGTCTCAGTCTCTTCATGTAATCCCAGACTGACTCCATGATGCTGAGATCAAGCCTCTGTGGGGTCCAGACCATTTTCTGCAGGACTCCTTGTCCTTCTGGCGGGGCCGGGCAGGAGGGGTGAAGAAGCCACATTCTGATCCGCTTCATAAATAGGTTATCGGTAAACCAAGCAGGATTTGATATTGTTTTTAATTTAGAAGAAGGGACGTCGGCTTCGAGGCGTCATCGTCTTTTAATACATCGACACAATAAATAAATTAAAGCCATAATGTTCTTTCCTCCTTCCAGCTCTATTAATAGTAAGGAGGACGCGCTGAGGATCCAGAAAGGATTAGCATCTGTGTTTGATGTGGTTCCACTCTTTTGCGCCCGAATGCGATTGCTCGTCTTATTTGTTTGCAGCAAAGGAGGAGGTGGAGGTGGGAGTGGGGGGGTTGGGTGTGATGTGTGTGTGTGTGTGTGTGTGTGTGTGTGTGTGTGTGTGTGTGTGTGTGTGTGTGTGTGTGTGTGTGTGTGTGTTTAGATTTTTTTTTTCTTGCATTTTTTCATCTTGTTGCCTTTCGGGGCGTCAGAGGAAGACAATGCCAAATTAAAACCGCAGAGACACTGCTGGTTTCACTGCTGCTCTTTCTGTTTATTTCTTTCTTTGTGTGGTTTGTTGAAGGCCCGGCTGGCCTGAGGCTGCAGACCGGAGAGAGACGGGAGCTGCTGAGGATTTAACAGAAACAGAAAGGCATGATGGGAGGAGGGGGGAGGACAGATTTGTCTTAATTGGAGGTTTTTCTGGTGCATTGGGGAGAGAAGTGGAGAAGCAGAGCAGAGAGAAAAACTCCAGTCAGGTATCAAAAGGGCATTTACTGCTCGCTTCCTGTTTTCAGAGGAAATAATAAAAGCAGGAAATGTATTCATCAACGATTGGCCTGACCCCTGTCTGCTGCTGCAGCTGAGCATTCTGGGAGTTCTGCTGCACAAGTTTAAAGCAAACGAAATGACAAAATCTGTTTTATTTTGTATTTGTAATGATGAAGTTAAAGCTGTGTGTGAGCCGGCACCTCCTGCTGAACTGTGTTTTAAATTAAAGCATTTTTAGTTATTCTAAGTTTGTTCCTGAAAAGAGTACAGTCTGTTTGTCTGTTGGTCTGTCTCTCTGTCCTCTGAGCACATTGGTTCCTCCAGAAAACATACATTTGAAAACACTTCATATATATGAAGTTTCATTTTTTTTAAAGTCTCAGTCATCGTCCTCAAACAGCTGCTCGCCAAGGTTTTTATCAAACGTGAGGAAACAGGGAATTTGTTGGGGACTATTTTCAGTGGTGGATTAATCCACATTTGGTGCCGTAGTGAGTGAGTGAGTGTGTGTGTGTGTGTGTGTGTGTGTGTGTGTGTGTGTGTGTGGGAGTCAGAATAAACTACTTTGTGTGTTGATTGTAATGAAGGAACATGTGTAACAGTGTGTCTCACTGACATGTTTTGATGGTTTGGAGAGAGTGGAACTCTATGGCTCAGAGACATCAGAGACATCAGGGACATCAGGGACATCAGGGACATCAGGCACTGATACACAGAACCTGTTTAGATGGAGACGATCAGTGTGGAAAAAGTCTGAAGGTTTTAAATTAAACAGCTTTTCAGATTTTTCTTTTAAAAATGTTCAACATGCAGCCTCCTCCCTTTCCTCCTCTCACTCCTCCCTCTGTTACCTTTGTTCTTACTCTCCCACCTCCTTCTCTCCTTTCTACCCTTTCTTAATCGTCTCCCCCATCTTATGCTCCTCACCTGTTATCCTACCTTTCCTCTCCTCCCAGTCCCCCCACTCCTCTATCACCCTCCCCTCTCCCACTCTCCTCTTACTCTCTTACTCCTCTTCTCCTGCTCCTCTTCCTCTGTGCCCCCCACCCCCCTCGTCCAGAGGAGAAGTGTGGAGCAGATTACATCCATAGAAGCAGAAAAGAGGAACAAGTGTGTTGCACAAAAGCAAACGTCCAAACACTGAGAGCCCCGCGGGAGCTCCTATTCAGCCTGTGAAGAGCCCCTGGTCACCTCCTCCTCCCCCATCCTTCCCCTCCACCTCCACCTCCTCGCAGACAGCTTGACCTCTGTCTCTGTCTGGACCCACCCCCTCTGCTCTCTCCCCTCCCTCCTCTCCCCCCATCTCTCCCAGCAGTGTTGTAGTTTTTGCAGTGTGTGTGTAGTCATGCGCACAGTGTTTTCAGGGAACCCCAACAACAAACCCCCCCACCACACCCCTAACACACACACACACACACACACACACACACACACACACACACACACACACATACATTCAAATCTGTAATCTCCATAAGAAAGCTTTGTTGTTCACAGCAGGCTGTTTCTGCTGTCAGAGCTGAAAGATGTATGTGTATTATTTCATGAAGGCACATTGTTGCTAAGTTTGTTGTGGGGTGGGAGGGGTGGGGGTGGGGGGGGGGGGTCATGGGGGGTACACGTGCCCATTCTCAGAACCTACAACCCTGAGGAATCTGTAGAGAACAATCAAATATTAACCTGTTAACATAAACATATATTAAAATCCCTAAAAGTTCACATAGTGTAACTACTGAGGAGGCACTGAAATGTCTGAAGCAGCTGAGTGAGCTCGAGCTGTCCATACTGCTCAGAGAGGGGGGTCAGGGACAGACGGGACGGGGTGGAGGACGGGACATGGACTGTAGAATGACTTCCATACCTTCCTGAAGTCCAGTGAGGCTCCACGGCCTCACACACAGGTCTGAACCCGTGGAGGGATTTACCCCCACAAGTTCAGACCTCATGGTCACACTGGTACTGAGCACAGGTGTCTGATGGATCCTGCCGAGTCATGTGATCTGAACCTTCCTTATTCATTTTCACTTGTGTATGTCTGAGACATCATGTAACAGAGCACAATTGGTGTGTGTGTGTGTGTGTGTGTGTGCACTGCGTGCTCTTTGGTTTGTTTTCATGTAGTAGCTATGTTTCTACACCTAGTCATACATCTGTGTGTTTGTGTGTGTGTTTGTTGTGGGGGGGGGTGTTAGACAGCTGTGTAGCGAGGCCTCGATCCTCCACCATATGTTCAGGGACACACAAGACACACACACACACAGAGTGATGGAGACTCTTCGCTGAGAAAGAGACTGAATAGAAAGAAAAAAGAGAAATGAATATGTTGAATAAAGAATGAAATGATCACCTTTAAAGAGCACCTACACCCAGGCCCCCAGGGTGGGATGAGGGGCCTGTGGTTATTTTTGGTGGTACTCTCATGCTCTGTGAATAAAACACACATTGAATTCCCAGTGTCATGGAGACACTGAGAGCTTTGTTTATTTTTGGTTTGTCAGACTTTCTTTCAGGGTCCTTGCTACAAGGCGGGGTTACAAACCAGACCCCAGACCCCCAGGGGCCCAAACAGCTCCAGGTTCACTGTGTGCCACTGGAGAACTGTATGGACAGGGCTCCTGTGGGGCCCTGTGTCTAGCTGTGACATCTTTATTGTTTTAGTTCATATTGTGCCCACACTGTACAGTTTCCTTGTGTTTCCTCAGCTCATTGAAAATCTTTGGCCAGGTGTAAGAGAGCCGGATGGTTTCTGGGTCTCTGTGATGCCGTTCTCATGTTCTGTTCTATGTGCACTGTCCCTGATGGGAACTTGAAGGGCCTCGAGCCGGTTACTCCGGCAGTGCTGGGAGCTCATCCTGCTCAGACGAGCTCAGCAGCTGTGTGGGAGTCACACGTGGCAGAGTTTAGGTTTCACCTAAATCTGCTTTAAATACATCGTCTGTACAAAGCTGGGCAGACACTGAGGATTTAAATCATTTGTAATCGTGAATGATTATCACTGTTCTGTTTAATGAATCAGTGATTTGTTCCCCCAGTTCAATCGTTCTTATTTACAGTTATTGCCCCTGGATGCTGCGTGTGCTTCTGTGCAGGAGAGATGAAATTATTAGTCGATCAACAGAAAACTAATCAGCAACTGTTGTGATGATCACATAGAAAAATGCTGATGTTTCATCTGATTTCTGACGTGAACCTTTGGGTCTGATAAAATAAAACCAATTTTTCACAGTTTTCTGACACTTTATAAACCAAACAATTAATTATTAGATGAAGAAAATAATGATAATTTGTATCCACACCTCCAGGCTGTGATTCAGAGTCCTGGCACCGTTCGCAGATTTAGCTCCTGGAGATTAAAATGATTCTTCAACCTGCTCGTTCCGTTGGACCAACGTCCAAACGTCATGAGATGAGAAGCAGAAAATCCTCTGACGTTTTTACTTAATAGCAAACACAACAAACTTGACATAAATCGTTAATTTATTTTCACAGTATTATTGATTAATACACATCTATCAATTAATCAGCTTGCACTCAGACTCGAACATTAACACAGTCACCAGCCTGTGTGTGTGTGTGTGTGTGTGTGTGTGTGTGTGTGTGTGTGTGTGTGTGTGTGTGTGTGTGTGTGTGTGTGTGTTACTCAGTGACCCATTCAGTAGGGCATATGTTGGTTGGCAGCGTGCACGTGGATGTGTGCACAATGATAATGTAGAGAAAGAGAGAGAGAGTGGTGGAGCAAGGTAGGAAACAGTGAGGGTTGGTAACCATCTGTGTGTGTGTGGCGACGTGCCAGAGCCTTTACCCACAAACCACCTGGTCACACCGCCTAGATCAGAGAGTGTGTGTGTGTGTGTCTGTCTGTATCTGCTGCCAATAGCTTTGTTTGATGTGTGTGTGTGTGTGTTGTCTCACCCTGCACGCTGTAAAAAGTCAGTGAATTTTGTGAAATCAACAAAATCAATTCACTTTTACAGGATTTAACAACTTTAACAAATTGTGAGTTTAGTTTTTGTGGTTGAAACAATCTCATCAAATCCATTTAAAGGATAAATCAGCTTCACTTATTGTGCATCATTTCTGTCACTGATTATAGTCGAAAGCTTAATGTCTGAGATCTGCGAACAAACAAAGTTATGTGGAAGAGAAAAATGACCCCCCCTGAAAAAATTAGATGTAGTAAGATACATAATAGAGTAAGAGTCAGAAAGAGTGAACATCAATATTTTGGTCACAGCTTCAGTTCTTGTTTTGGGGTTTTTGGGGTATCCCTCTATGGTCACTATGACAACCCTGAGACCGGCATCGTGGCTGGCATGCTCTGCATGTGTGTGTGTGTGTGAAAGAAATACTCGTCTTTCTCTGTACTTTCCCCTCTCTCGCTCTTTCTGCTGCAGTCTGGGTAATCCATACAGTTGAGAGATGGATAAACTGTACACACACACAGACACACACAAACATACACACACTACTGTGATTAATGGCAGTAGAGTCTATAGCAGATTATGGTGAAATCACTACAGATAAAGCACTGCAGTGTGAGTGTGAGTGTGTGTGCGCGTGCGTGCGTGTGTGTATTATCTGAGCCAGACATCCGTTCTTGCTCGGCCAGAAAGAGAAAAGGGGGAGAGCGAAAAAGGGGTGGAGGAACATGGGGGGAGATAGAAAACGGTGATTAAGTTTCCAAAACACTGAAAACAGCCATTCAGAGACAGAGTTACTCATCTCCTTCCATCCCTCCATCCTCATCATCTGCTGCTCTGTTCTCCACACTTCTCTCCCTCCTCTGTTCCTCCTCTCGTCCTTCTCCTTTCTTCGTCTCATCACTCTTTACTCCCTCATTCGTCTGTAGAGATTAAAAAAAGAAATGAAATATTTGTTTGGTTGGGAGTGAAATTTGATTGGACAGTCATCTGGACTCTGATTGGATGGTAGTGTTTTGATTGTGGCCTCTGATTGGAGTCCTCAATCTCAGCCGCTCTCAAAGTAATCAATAATTGATCAGTATTGATCAACCTGCAGGAGAGGAAGGTCGGCAGGAAGGAGGAGATGGAGAAGGGAAGGAAGGAAAGAAAAAAGAGTAGAGATGAGGAGGGAGGATGTATAGAAGGAAGGAACGAGGAGATGAGGGAGGGAAGGAAAGAAAAAGGGAAGATAAGGAGATGGGATGGGGTAAGGGAGGAAAGAAGGAGTAGAGGAGGTGAGGATGTACAAAAGGAATGGAAGGAGAAATGAAGGGATGGAGAATGTAAGGGAGGAAGGAAGACAGAGGACAGGAGAGGACATAACAGGAAATGAGGACAGACAAAAGTGGGGAAAGGAAGGAGAAAGGAAAAGGGGATGAAACAGAAAATAAGAGGGGAAGGAAGCGAGGATGAAGGAAGGAACAGGAAAAGAGAGGAAAGGAGAGAAGTTGGAGGAAAGAACAGAGGAAGGGAGAGAAAAAGGGAGGAAAGAATAAGTGGATGACTGAAAAGAAAGAGGAGGGTGGATGTAAGTAGGAGGTGAAGAGAAGGAAATAATGGAGGAAAGAAGGTAATGGAAGAGATGGAAGGGAAGAAGGAAAAAGTGAGATGGAAGGAAGGACTATGAAAAGATAGAAAGGAAAGGATGAAGAAGTGAAGGGAAACAGGGAAACTTCTCCAGTTTGTGATATTGACTGTGTGTGCGTGTGTGTGTGTGTGCGTGTGTGCGTGCATGCGTGCGTGTGTGTGTGTGTATACTGTCATCCATTAGAGAGCTATAATTATGGTAAGTGATGCAGAGCTCCGATCAATACAGCAATTCATGAATAAGAACCCGCCCACCAAAAAACACACACTATCTCAATTTGACCAGAGTCCAGATGTAACCACACACACACCTGCAGAAGTACATTTTAAAAACTGAGAATATGTAACTGTATTTTACTCTTCAAGATGTATTTTTGGATTTTAAGACCAATAAATCGTCAGCTCACAGACACATTAGAGTCAAAGAACACCTGTGAGCTGTGGGACAGGTGAGACCTCAGCACGTTTTTTATTTACGAAGCTGATGTAACGTCGCTTTGACTCCTGAAAGAACCCGCAGTTCAAACCAGACTTCCGTTCATTTTTAGTCGCTTGTTGTGCTGCAGCTGTGAAACTTGGTGACGTGTGATATTTATGTTTTGTGTGAAATCTGGACGTCACATTTTAAAGGTTGTATTTCGTCTGTGTTGGTGGGTTTTTTGTCGTTGTGTCACTTTACTGCTATTGTGAATCCATCAGTTGTGTTTATATAATGTTTGTTTTTGTGTCAGTGATGATATTACAGTGCTTGTATATGTTTATAACAACAGTAGGGTGAAGCATCTTTGTAGAAACAAAGGAAAGGCAAATCAGTGCCTTCTTTGAAAATGTTTGCCGCTATTTCATCCTGTTCTCTGCTTTGCCCGATGATAATCACCACCCAGAGGTCAGAGGTCAAGCACATTTATATTTATATACCAGTTTACTGGCTGGTTTCCAATTGAAATCACTGGAGAATCTGCAAAGCTGCGGAGTTTAGAGACTGTGACCGATTAGCTGCAGATTTAAATGGGTTTGGAAGGTTCCTGGAAGGTTTTTGGAAGGTTTTGAAGGGCTTGTTGTGTGTGACTGTGTGAATCTGTGTGTGTGTGTGTCTGTGTGTGTGTCTGTGTGGTGGACGGCTGGTAATGGCGTTGGGCCTCTTTTGTTCTGGCAGAAGGTGGCAAATGGCAGCCGCTCAAAGAAAACAGACAGAAGCTTCAAAATGGTTGCCAACGCTTTAAGATGGCTGCCAGGCTGGAGTGAGAGAGAGAGGGCAACCACACACACACACACACACACACACACACACACACACACACACACAGGCATGGGAGAAGTATCAGTGTGTGTGTGAGAGAAAATGTTAAAAGTGTATGTTTGTGATTGAAAATGTGAAGAAATCTGTGTGTGTTTTTTGAGCGTGTGTGTCTCTATATTTGTGTGTGTGCATGTGTGCTTGTGTGTGTATGTGTGTTGCAGTTGGCAGCAGCTCCTTGGCAGCGGCGGCTGGTTGGGCGTCCAACAATGGAGACGGCTAACGGGATTCTCTCTCTCTCTTTTTCTTTCTCTCTATTTTAAACACTGTCTGAGGGGTGAGAGACTTAAACTACAAATAGAGAAAAAGAGAGAGAGAGATTGGCCGTCTTCATAAAATGGCGGCGTCTTGGCAGCGGCGTCTCGCTGACACAAAGCCTCGTCTGTTTGTGCAGTTTTATTTTATAATTAATGGAATACAAATAATACGCTGAACGCACACATACACATACACACACACAGTGTTTTGGCTGAGGTTGTGACATAAGTGTTCGATCTGCCCTGGACACCGTATGTGTCTGTGTGTGTGTTGTATTTTTTGTTTTGGGGACTCAGAGTGTGTGTTGGGTCGTGTAGGGAATATGAAGGGGCTTCCACAAAATGGCGGCTGGTGGTCGATGTCAAAATGGAGGCCAGAGGTGTCGAGTGGTTCTAATTCAAAAATCATTTCATCATAAAGAAAAAGAAAGATTTTGTGCATCTTTTTCTGTCTGTTGTAATTCAGCAGAAAAGAAAACTTGGCTTTTATTTTGGCGAGCCGCATCGGGGCGAAAAGAAGTATGTCTCTCACTCTGTGTGTGTGTGTTTGTGTGTGTGTGTGTGTGTGTGTGTGTGTGTGTGTGCCTGGCTGGCAGACCCGGCCGTGCAGCCGTGCCAGGGTTCAAGATGCCAAGTCAAGGTCTTGATCCTCCAGAGCTGCCTGGAAACACAAAACAAACGCACCCTCCTCCTGCTGCTGCCTCAGACGGAGGGAAACATGATCACTTCTATTTTTCTGTTCAGGTTTTTCTTTGAGAGGGTGTGTATTTTATCTGATATTCATTTGTTTTGTTTTTTTACATTTTGGTGTGTTTGTAGATGATGTGTTATAAATGTTAGAAAAGATAAAAGATAAACAACATGTGCATCATGGGACTCTTCTATCTGCAAAATGATCCACAATTAAGCAGAAACAAAGTGAGGAGATTCTGACGTTTCTGGAAAAGAATCAGTGTGTGTGTTATTATGGTAAAAATCATGAATGAACACACACTCATTACAATTAATCTCCTTATTATTTAAAACTGCAGAATTTTCCCATGTCAAGTCTTTTAATCACTTATTTTACTGATAAAAATGATTTTCTCTCTTAGATACTGAAGCTCTTACAAACTGTGCCAATTAATGTAAAATAACTGCTGATAAAATCAGATCATCTTCTGAGACCTTGAGGGGTAAATATAATGTGACACATCCATCAGTGCTGCCCAGGTGCTTGAACCGAACACACCTGCTTCCTCTCGCTCACTAAGAGGAGAAAAATGTTACTCAGTTTATTCATAATTTTATTGTTTTAGCATTTTGAGTTTGTCTTTTGTCTTTAACAAAAAAAAACATATAATCATCATACCTGTGTACCTTAACAACAGGTCTGTGTTTAAAGGTCCACTCAGTGAAGTAAAAGTTCAGTTTGTGTGTTTGACAGCTGATCATAATTGAAAATAGAGGTGTGTTTTCCTGCTGTTATACTGATGTAGACAAACATTTAACTGCATCATAAAACATTAATAACTCAGATGTAGTTTATTCAGAGACCTGCCCGCCAGTGTGGGAGAGACATCATCCACCAATCCTGTGGTCTGGATGTTGTTGGTGGGCGGGGATTGTGGCTATAAGTACTGTGTGTGTGTGTGTGTGTGTGTGTGTGTGTGTGTGTGTGTGTGTGTGTGTGTGTGTGTGCAGTAGAATATGAATAAAGGTAATTTATTCTGTGTGTGAGATGAAGGGGGGGCAGACGCAGCTGATTTGTGGCCTTTATAAAAATGAATTCATACATCTCATTTCATTAAAAGCTAAATCAGAACATGTCGCTGCTCAGATCGATACTGAGGACGAGGGACCAGAGTGTGCTGGTTTTATTTATTTTATTTTATTTTACTGCTTGGACTCAGGCAGGCGGGAAACTCTGTCCATGTTTGCACTTCTGATCAATCAGATTTCTTCCAGTAAAAAAGTCAACATGTCGTCTTCATACAGAATGTTTGACATGTGTGTGAAGCTCTGCTGCAGCTCTCTCTCTCTCTCTGTGTCTCTGTATGGTTGGCATGTCTTTCTCCCCAGTCAACGGTCACCCTCCCTCAGCCAAACGAAGAGGAAAACAGAAACAGATCTTGGCCGCCAAAACAATTCTCTGTCTTTTTTTCTGCCCTTGCTCCTGTCGCTCTGCCAGGAGACGACGACGCGATCCCAGTCTGACTCAGCCAGAGAGAGACAGAGAGCAGGCAAGCGAGCTCGGGTTTGATCTGTAAACATTTTAACATAAAAATCTGAGACTCAAAAGAAAAAACGAACCAAACTGTAAATAAGAAACAGGGACCAGCGACGAGACAAAAAGGTAATGAGTACATTTAGTCAAGTACTGAACCTTAGTACAGTTCTCAGGTACTCGTTTCAATTTTCAATTATTTCACTGGAAAGAAAGACTTGAGAAATGTCCAAAAATCAAACATAGATCAGTGAATCAGAACTTTGTTTTTATTTCTGTCCTCCATCAGTCATTAAATGCAGCTCCACCTTGAGGAAACAGGAAAATGCTGCTGAAGCGTCAATGACTCAGGATCAATGATCTGATTCATTAAATCAGATCTTGGTGCTTTTACTTTTAATACTTGGAGGAAATTTGCTGATGAAGCTTCTGAGGCCTGTGACCGTGCACAGTTTTAAAATGTTGAAAATAAAGTGAGTGAATAGAGTCCAGGAGTATTGGTGTTTACAGACAGGCCCGATGAAACAGAGAGAGAGAGAGAGACATTGAGTGTGAACTGGGCTGAGGCACATCATCCCTCTCTCTCTTTTCTGCCTTTCTGGGAATCATCCAGTAGCCCCCCACCCTCTTCTCCCTCCTTCCTAGAAAAGCGGCAGTTCATCTCAGAGAGCGAGAGAGAGAGCTGGGTTGGGTGAGCAACCTCCGGGGCCACAGAGTTTGACTTTCCCACAGAGAGAGAGAGAAAGAGAGAGAGAGAGAGAGAGAGGGGGCAGAGGTCTCTCTCTCTCTCTCTCTCTCTCTCTCTTTTTCTTTCTCTCTCTCTCTCTCCTTGGTCACATGACAGCAGAGGTACAATAAGGGATGAGACCAAAGTGCTCATGTTCATGTACTTGTGTGTGTGTGTCTGTGTGTTGTTTTGTTTATTTCCACGCTCCACTACACTCAGTCTTTAGATGAAGCCCAGGAGAGGTAGAGGTGAAAGAGAGATGGAGCACACCTCTTTTTTTCTGTTGAAAATAAAAGCACAGAGAGGAGCTGCTTTTGTTTCTAAATGGAGGCTTTTATTTTGGAGTCTGACAGAGAGAGCAGAAAAAAAAAAAACATAAACCTTGAACACTGACTGTTAAATGACACTTTTCAAAATAGGAGCATGGGAAACTTGAGAGAGAGAAAATGAAGAGAGTGAGGAGAGGTTGGACGGAGGAACTTGGTCAAACAAAAAAAATAACTTATTTTAAAGTTTTATTTTGAAGCCTGTGTTGGAAAATAAAATGGACAATGAGACAATGAGAGAGAGAGAGAGAGGACGAGCTGGAGGGAAGTTAACACTTTTCTAAGGAGACTCGTATTTTGAAGCTTGTGGTGGAGGGAGACTGGGTTGAAAAAGAGAGAAACTAAGAAGAGGAGGTAAAAGAGAGAGGAGATGACACTTCACCACCCTTCAAAGTGAAAGTGAAGCCTGCAGCAAATTTTAAAGCAGAGACCTTTACTTTGAAGGCTGTGTCAGAGACAGGTGGGAGGCTGGAGTTCATTCCCAGTCTGTGTTTACTGGTTTCACTGGTTTGTTGCTCCAGCTCCAGTGTTTGTCCTGGTGTGTACAGGGGGCTGCCACCCCCCTTACCCCCCACCCCCTTCATGGGGGGTGGATGCAGACGGTCCTGTCTGCTCCCACGACTCATTAGCATATTTAATTAACCGGGATAGGGGGGTGACGGCTGAATGAGGAGGTGGGGGGCAGTGTGTGAAAGGGCCTTCCAACACACACCCATCAACACCCACCCTCCCCAAACACCCCCACCCGCCCCCCCTCTCCTGGTTGCCGTGGTTTCAGCCTGATGCTCTTTGTTTTAAGCTGCTGAAGTGAACAGACACAGTGAACAGCATGCAAAACAAGGCTGATAAATGCTGCACTGTGTCTGTGTGTGTGAGCGTGTGTGTGTGTGTGAGCGTGTGTGTGCGCACGCAGGCGGTGGTCCCTCACTGCAAAAAGTTTAACAGTGTAATATCTAAGTTCAGTTGTGTTTTCAGGACAGTTTCCTGTCTCACATTAAGTTTATTTACGAGCAGCTTCAGAGCAGACCACTGAGCTGAGGACCACTTCAAATCCAGAGTAACACACGCACACACAGACACACAACAGATCATTAGGTGGCAGTGTTTTAACAGCGATGCAGTGTGTGTGTGTGTGTGTGGATTAAGTTTTTGTTGGTTGTTTTGTGTCGCTCGGATTATTTCATGTTATTATCTGTACTGATGTTTATGAATTTATTTTTGTTGATATGTTTATGTTTGTTGTGTGTGAGGAAAACCAGACAATTCATCTTAAAGCTTCATCCTCAAATTACAGTTTGAAAGAAATGAATATGTCTAACCCAGAATATGTCTAAGCATGAGTGTGACTAATAAAACCACCAGATTAACCAGACAACATTACAAATGAAAAGCTTTTAGGAGCTTTTCAGTAAAATCAGATTGAAAAGGAGAAGGTGTAAATCTGCTTCAAGCCGTTTGTTACAGAGTCACAGACTCACAAACATCCTGAACTGGAAAAACTAAACACAACAAAACATCCCAGACCCTGGAACCACGTCTCTTCTTTCAGCACGGAAACCTTTTCTGCTTTTGCACACTTGTTATTCTGACACACACACACACACACACACACAAATGCCATATCACCTTGTCCCCGCTCTTTATTAAACTTCTGTGATGAGGACTTTGTGTTTATTTTGTCAGCATCACCACACCAGGTGGAAATTTTGTGGATGTGCTGGGCATCACTTCAGACACATGTACCCAGAATCCACCCTGACAAGCTCAGCTGCACAACATGCAGGTGCACATCTTCACCTTCTCTTTGATAATTAAAATTGTTCATAATTAAAAAGTTTCCCCTCAACGGACGTTCTAATAAAACCAAACCTGATTCAGTTCCATCCATCTCAGTCCGGTCCTGAGTCATGGCCCCGGCGGCCGGCTCCAGGGGGATGATGGGTAATATTTCTTCCACTCCCCACCTATTTTATCTGCAGCGCAGCCGATCGATGCTCCTGAAGCCGCTAAATCATCTGTAGGAGCAGAGCTGCATCAGAGCGGAGAGCATGCTGGGAAAACAGGCAGACACAGAGAAACAGGCTGCGTTCACCAAGCAGAGAGTCATCTCTCTGCTTGTAACATCTCGAGGATGTAACACGTTTGACACCGACAGCTTCAGTTTCAGTCCGATTCACTGAGTTCACACTGTGCATTGGTCTGCGACTCACTGACTGACTTTGGTGGGTCAGATTTGTTCTCGTGTCTCTGTCTGTCTGTCTGTCTGTATGCAGACCTGTGAGTGAACAGTCTGTCTGCTGCAGCAGGTAGACTCTGCTCTGTGTGTGAGATCAGGTGAAACCCAAGTCTTGTGGTATCAAGATCAATGCAGGCGTCTCTACACACACACACACACACAGAGTGTAGTGGTAGTAGTGTGTTATGGAGCTGCTGTGTGATTCACTCAGCTTCTTCTGCTGAAGTTGTGGAGTGTTTTTGTTACAGTGGGTTGGATTTTTAAAATCTCTCTTCACGTATGAAAAATTCTCTTCTGTGTGTGTGTGTGCAGTGTATTTGACATATACACAAGTATTTTTATTATTTTTATTTACTTGTTATTTGATCCTCATCTGTGTTTGTTTGTATTTCCCTCCAGAAGCCAGCCAATCAGAAAGCCCCAACCAGGCCAGCGAATCAGATATCAAGGAGCAGCCAGAGAATGGTGAGAGCTCATCTACACACACACACACACACACACACATACACACATACTCCTGTACACGTTATAATCTATGAACGTGTGTATACACACACACACTTTCAGGATGACCCACATGTGACCCTGGTGGTCAGACTGAGAGAGGCTGTGGTTTTATCACACACACACAAACACACACACACACACACACACACACACACACACACACACACACACACACACACACACACACA
>JBBMJY010000022.1:22783233-22790733 GCA_037833715.1 Toxotes lorentzi
GATAGATAGATAGATAGATAGATAGATAGATAGATAGATAGATAGATAGATAGATAGATAGATAGATAGATAGAGGTGTAAATAGGGTGAGGAAGGAGAAAGTGCTGAGCAGACTGCCTCGATTCCACCTGACAAAACCTCTTCAGTTGTTCATCACTCTCTCTCTCTCTCACACACACACACACACACACACACACACACACACACACCGCCCTCCTGCCCCCCTGCACCTCTGTCCCTCACTAAGTTCATGGCAGACTCTGATACTGCAGGTCACTCAGAGTCCACGTCGTCTGCAGATCACAGGACGCTCATAGGAAACACAGTGGGGGAAGAATCATGTTCTGTTTCTGTAATGTACAAATAATATCTTCATATTTTCAGTTTTCAGTTTCTATGTATTTTTCTTTTATTTTTAGAAATTAACTAATAAATTAAAAAATAAATGTTTAATATTTTATCAAAATGTTTTTTATTGTTTTAAAAGTATTTAAAAATTTATTTAGTAGTTATAAAAATAATATTCTCTTTATATTACCCTTCTTAGATTTTTAAATCATACAAGTAATATCTATGAAATATTTCATTAATTCATTAATAATACATTTCTATCTTGTAAATAATATTACTTATAAATAAAAATAGTTCTTTTCATTTATAATTGTTATTTATTTTTAATTTTAAATTTAACTTTAAACCAAATAACATGCTGGTGATTTTTGTTTTATTTTATTTATAATACTGTTGTAACAGTCATTTTTTTTAAAAAAATGAAATTCTGTCAATTTTTTTAGTGTTTTATTTTTATTTCAGGCATTTTATTTAATTATTTATTTTTATTTATTTGACTGTAAAACTAGATGATCACGTTAAAACAAACACCCGCTCTCACACTTACACCCTGTGACGCCCTGTAGCCCTGTGCCTCAATTCTGTTGGCCCCTCCCTCCCTGATTTTCAGACCCCACCCAAACCAACCCCCCCCCCACGCACACCTCTCTCCTCCCCCCTCCTTCTCCCATCTCCTCTCCTCCCATTGGAGCCGCATAAAAATGTAAAAACAAGCAAAAACGAAACGCTGCCATGACCCGCTCCTCATCCTCATCATCATGGTTCTTGGCAGGGATGCCGTCGCCCGCTGGCGCTCTAAAGAAGTCAGAGAAGTCTGGTTTCTGCGGCGCTGTGCCTTCACCGAGTGGCGCCTCCTCCGCCTCCACCTCCTCCTCTTCTTCTTCCTCCTCTTCCCCCCGAACGGCTTTCACACACCATCACCGGCCCGTCATTACCGGGCCTCGAGGTGAGGTCCTCAACAGTCAACCCCAACAAACCTCCACCACCCCCTCACCTCCCTCACTCCTCCTCCCTCACACACACACACTCACACACCTCCTCACCCCTCCTTCCCCTGTTAGTAACCGTGGGTTTTGTCAGGAGGAGCCGCAGGAGAGCAGATCAGGAGGACGTACCTGTAGAGACTCACACCTGCAGGCTTTAGGCAGGGTTGTGTATGTGTGTGTGTGTGTGTGTGTGTGTGTGTGTTATGACTACATCCTCCTCACCCCCACCCTTCTACTGTCATGCTCCCCCTCACTCCCAACCTCCCATTTTCCTCTTCTTCACGATGTGTTTTTATCCTCTGATTGATAAAAGTATCCCACAACTTGAAAACACACTTTCTTCCTGCCAATGTGTGTCTGTCCGTGTCTGTGTTTGTGTGTGTGTGTGTGTGTGTGTGTGTGTGTGTGTGTGTGTGTGTGTGTGTGTGAGATGTGCAGATTATTCTTGAGAGTCAAAGCTGATCTCACAGTGTCGTCCACACAGAGACAGACTGAGAATCAGCAGAATAAATAAAGTGAATTTCGTCCATTCAGCCTGAATTTCGTCCATTCAGCCTGAGATATAAGAACATGACATGTATGAAATGTACACATTCAATTTTTAACATAACGTGTCCTGTATCATTTGGACTGAGTGTAATAAACTAAAGGAACAGTCTGTGATTTTGTTCAAACAAAAACACAAATCAGGGAGTTCACCTCTAAAACAGAAGGATTTAGCTCAGACCTGGACCCAGGTGGGACCTGTGAAGACCAGCCCGAGCAGACTCACATGGCTGACGTGAGTTTGCCATCCAGCTGCTGTTGGTGAAACATGTTTGGTGCTGAACGTTTCCTGTCACTCTGTGGGAGGAAAATCCGGCTCATGTAGAGGACTGAAGATCATTTGTGAGCTGATAGGAGCAGCTGAGCTCCTGCAGGGCTCAGAGGTACAGTGGGCGCTCCTGTCAGCTTCCTGTTATCACGAATCCTCATCAGAGACGCTTTGTTGTCATCTGGATCCAGATGATTCCACAGGATTAGTTTGAGTTTTTGGTGCAAAGATCAGAGTTTCTTCTTACCTCCTCCTTCAGTTCACCCCCATGTTAGCCATCCTCCTCCTCCTCCTCCTCCTCCTCCTCCTCGTCTCCATCTCCATTCATACTCTCTCCTAACAGTGATGGGTTATCTCCTGCTGCTCCCTCTCACCTCCTTCCTCCTCTCTCGCCTCCATCTCTGCTGACTGACTACATCTCATCTCCTTCTCCTCCTCTTCTTTCTTCAGATCTTCCCATCTCCATCCCTCCTTCCTTCCTCATCCCCCTTTCCCCCTGCAGTGCAAATGAAGTAGTTCTGCCGTTTTAATTCTTGTCCTCCTTCTTATCGTTTATCAATCCACGTCTTGATGGCAAATATCTTCTTCATGGAAAAAGTTGGCAGGGGAGAGATGAAGAGGCGAGGTGGAGGAAGGGGAGGAGGAGGGAGAGGAGGAGGAGGGAGAGGAGGAGCAGGGCGCCTGAGCAGTGAAGCGAGGCAATTTGCAAAGTGGAACTAATCCCGGCCTTCTCTTCTGTGTTCGACATGCAAGCCGTCAGTCCTCAATACCACACACACACACACACCCACATGCTGTTGTTAAAGGAAGACTCTGACATTTTGGAAAATCCTCCTTTTTGCTGTTTCGCCTGAAGATAGATGAGACGATCAATATGGATTCAGTGACTGATTTCCAGCAGAAAGAAGTTTACATGTTTATCTCTGCTGTTGTAACAACACATAAATCATCAGTTTGTTGTTTGTTAGTGTTGAGGCTGTAATGAATGCTGCAGCCTCTAGGAGGCGCTAGTAAAATTTTCACTCTGTTCAAACTTGTACTTTTATGTTATTATTACTGGTTTCCATTTTATGCATCTTTATACTTCCACCCCTTACTCCTCTGCGTTTGTCTGACAGCTGTAGATACATGCTGTAATATGTTGAGACTGTGATGGAGGAGAGGAGGAGGAGGTTTGAACTTCTCACTCTCGCTCTGTTTCTTTTACTCTTTTTAAAACTACTTTTTTACTTTTTAAAAACTGTGTGAAATCATTCACCGTTATCCACGTTTGTACGATTCATGGCGTCAACACTACAGCGACACACAGCCATGGAGTGAGATCAGAGAGGCAGTGGGATGAAGCCAAGAGGAGGATTTGACAGCAGGGTTTTCAGTGTGGACAGAAACACCGACTGCAGACGAGGCCGGATGAGACGTCGTCCAGAAGTTTGTGTGAAACACGCTCAGCCTTTTGTCAGTGTGGGTTTCTGCTCTGGATGAACTTTTAAATTAAGCTTGATACAAGTTCTAGATAAAAGAAAATAAAAAGAAGCTGCACTAAACTGATGCTGTCCTCTCTGTCTGACAGACAGTGACAGGGATTCAACACGGTGAAGCAAATCTGATCAGAGCCAACAATGACAGAGACTCACCGACTGTTATCCAGTTATCAGCTCAACAAGCTGCTGCTGCCCTCTGCTTTGGTTTCTGCAGAACCAACATGTTACTGTTTTCAAAGGAATTAAGATTTTTATTTCTTTCTGAGAGTACAGTTAGCAGATTGAAACATGAAACATGTCTTAGCTTAGCTTCGCATAAAGACTGGAGGCAGAGGGATGCACGGAGCCTCGCTCTCATCGAACGCTCTCGGACGAAGACGTCGCGTCTCTTTTGTGTATTTCGTACAAACAGAGAAAGCGGTTTGATTATTTCGTGTGCACAGAAATCTTGACAAACACTGCTGTTACCATAATGTGAAAAAATGCAACACAATTTATTTACAACACACGACTGTTGGCCAACCACGTCTGAACACACACACACTCACACATACTCACAAACACACACAGATGGTTGTGCATGCCTGCACAGTGAGTGAGATCACTTCTATTAATGTACTTACACAGTGTCCCATTGTGTGTGTGTGTCTGTCTGTCCGTGTGTGTGTGTGTCTGTCCGTGTGTGTGTGTGTGTGTGTGTGTGTGTCTGTCTGTCCGTGTGTGTGTGTCTGTCCGTGTGTGTGTGTGTGTCTGTCCGTGTGTGTCTGCCCGTGTGTGTGTTTGTGTGTGTCTGTCCGTGTGTGTGTGTGTTTGTGTGTGTCTGTCCGTGTGTGTGTGTGTGTGTGTGTGTGTGTGTGTGTGTGTGTGTGTGTGTCTGTCTGTCCGTGTGTGTGTATGAGAGAAAGAGAGAGGGCAGAGAAAGCCATCCATCCAATGATTACTGTAAATACATTGGCCACAGGGTGCCCACACACACACACACACACACACTCGGTCAGTGTGTATTGTCAGAGTGATAAATCACAGCAGACTTTAAGTGAATTAGTGCAGCAGCTTTAACCCTCCATCCTTCTCTCTCTCTCCTTCTCTCTCTATACATTTAAATCTCTCTCTCTCTCTCTCTCTCTCTCCGTCTGTCTCTATAATTTCTAATGTCTCTCTATCTCTGGCTGCCTCCCTCTCTCTCTGCCCTCTGTTACGTCTCTGTCTTCCCTCCTCTCTTCTCTCTCTGCTCAGAGCTCTATACATCACAGCCTTAACGAGGCCTCGTCCACTAACAACCAATCAGAGAATATTAAACCAATTAGATCCTTAATTAGATTAGAGAGGAGAGGAAACGAGGGGAGGGGAGAGGAGAGGAAACAAGAAGAGAGGAAAGGACACGTCAGGAGAGAGTAAAGGAAACAAGAGGGAAGAGGAGAGGAAACGAGATGAGAGGGAAGGAAAGGAGGAGAAAAGAGAAGAGTGGAGGAAACAAAAGTAGAAAGAAGGAAAGGAAACAAGAAGAGGAAACAAGAGTAGAGGAGAAGAAAAGAGAGGAGGAAACAAGAGTAGAGGAGATGAGAGGAGAGGAAAGGAGAGGAGGTAACAGGAGGAGGAGCAACATAAATGATGGTCATTGACCTCCACACACTGGTTTTGATTGACAGCTGGTGTGACAGGTGCATTATGGTCTGTTGTCACTGTTTCATGTGCTCTGCTGTGTGTCCGTCATCATGTATTTGCATGTTAATCCACGCCCCCTTTAATCAACTTTAAATGTCCCCCTCCCTCCCCCTCTTTACTCCCCACTCCTCCTCTATCTGCCCCTTCCCCCAATTAACCGTCTACCTCACCTTCCCAACTCTGCTTTGTCTTAATAATTTTCTCTGTGTTTCTGTCTCCCCTTTTCCTCACCCTCTCTCCCTTGTTCTCCCCACAGCGAGCCCCCATGCTCCCCCCTCCAGCCTCCACTTCTCCTCCTCCCCCATCCTGCAGCAGCCCGGTTCCTACTTCTCCCACCCAGCCATCAGGTATCACCCGCAAGAGACGCTCAAGGAGTTTGTCCAACTGGTCTGTCCTGACTCCGCCCAGCAGGCCGGACAGGTGGGCTTCCTCAACGTAAGCACACACACGTACACACACGTACACACACGTACACACATTCTCAATGCACACACTCATATATATGAATATACAGAAGTACACAGAGATACATCTGATCTGGGTTTTCTGCAAAGGTGGGATCAGTATGTGTTGGCAAGAGCAGAAAACACTGCAGTGTGTGTGTGTGTGTGTGCGTGTGGCCTTCTGTCTGCAGTGAGATAGTTGATATATCTGTGTCTAGACACTGAATCAATACACCGTCCACCACCCCTACCACCACACGCACGCACACACACACACACACACAGTCTGGGTTTTTTGTGTACGTAGTAAAATTTGGACATGAAGGACTCGAGTGCTAAAACACAACATCATGTCCTGATACATGTAAATAACAGATGAGTCCAAGCTTTCAGTGACTTTATGTCCAGATGCGAGATTTTTTTAAACCTTCCAGTGACTCAGATAGAGCTATGTGACAAATGCGAAGTGATATATACAGCACATATCAGCAAGACATGATTATCATCATGGCAGATTATGAACATGGACATGTGAAAAAGGACCTGATATCAGATACTTTGACAACATCAGTGGGCCTCAAACAAGACCCAATCATACTGACACTGATATGAACCATTCACACACTGTTTGATTGGATCTGGTTTCACTTGGTAACAAACTGCTCCAAATACATCACACAACAAAAGAAGCCAACTTAGTTTATTACAGTTTATCTGCTTTTTATCTGCTGTTACTGCAGGGTTAGCTCCTGAGCTAACCAGCTTGGAATAATCCATGAGCGCTCCAGAGGTGGAATAAGGGATGTTTTTCCTTTTCTTTCCAGTCTGCTGACACTGAACGCAGCATTACCTTTTGTCATCCATGTGACCACATTTTCTCAAATAGTGTCCAGAGCCTTTATTTTACCTCAGGCCTTGATTTGAGACAGAATTATATCAGAGACAGGCCTCAATTTCTAATTTCCCCTCTTTCCTCAGTTAATACAAACCTCCTCCATGTTTGCCTGTTGTCTTGATAAATTCAGTATAATGTCATTTCCACTGCACTAATCCATGAATACACCAACAATCATGTTGAGTGTTCAACTTCACCCAAACATAATCATGATCATGGATGAAACAGCCTGTCCTTCACAGGCTTTTAATGTGAAAAAACTTCAGGAAGGAGTTTGCTGAAGGTGGAGAGAATGAAAACATTGTTTCTGTTAAAAAAAGAAACTGTTCTCTGCAAAGTGGTGAGTAAGACATGACTGTTGTACTGATGAATTAGAGCTGTGGACATGGACAGTGCAGTACATAAATACAGACTATGAACCTGTAAAGAGAGAAGTGGAGGGAAAGAAGGAGGGAAGACCGGAGGAGGCAGAGAGGTGAGGCGAGGTACTGAGGTATTATGCTTATAGATTAGCAGGATAAAATGCGAGCAGCAGCAGAATTCTTTATGACCAGCCAGGAAAACTGCTGACACACACACCACACACACCACACACACACACAGACACACACACACACACACACTCTGCAGGACAGCAGAGAGTTGAGCTGTTACAGGTTAGCCATGTGACCGACCTGTTGATGATTTTGTGTATAATACTGTGTATATGTATATTATGTATATATTTGTATTTAATGCCCCCCACCCCCCATCTTCAGCCTAATGGTAGCTCCCAGGGAAAGGTCCACAACCCTTTCCTGCCGACACCCATGCTGCCTCCCCCTCCGCCACCCCCGATGGCCCGACCCGTCCCACTGCCCGTTGA
>JBBMJY010000022.1:22795733-22808391 GCA_037833715.1 Toxotes lorentzi
GTGTGTGCACGTGTGTAGGTGTGTGTATGTTCACTTCAAATCAATATCTTTGTGTGCATGTGTGTGAAGAAGTGCAGAGCGGGACGGGAGAAGAAAGCGATGGAGAGAGGATGAATGTAAAGTAAGAAAAAGAGGAAGAGGAGGGAGGGGCAGGGTGTGGGGGGGGGGGGTGTATGGGGGGATGCGGTTGCCTCGGCGATGGTAGTCACGTCCCGGGCCGTCTGGTTGTCCGTAGCAACCAGACATGATGTAAGGCGGGGATGAACTTGAACTCGGCGGGGCAGCAAGGAAGAAGAGGAAGAGCAGAGAGAGATTCATGAAACGTGAACGATGTACCTTTGGCGATCAATACCGGCCTATCAGTGATGGATTAGACACACACACACACACAGTTTGATGATATTGTGCAGAGAGAAAATGTCATAAACTCCTAACTGAAGGCAGAAGAAACACCATCCTGTGTATGAGGTCTTCTCAGGTCTGTCCCAAGTCAGAAATGGACCATGAAATAACACCTCTGAAGTGCTGTTAGTGCCCCCTGCAGGCTGCAGTGTTCTCAACAGCCACAATATGAAAGTGTTCCACAAAACAAACAACATCCTGAGGATTTTTCTTTGCTTAGAACCTTACCAAGCGTGAAGCTAAACATATTTAAGTATAAGTTTGCTCTGAGAATGGAACTAGAGGAAAGGTCACATGTTTCATGGGTTTATCCCCTGAGGGGCGGGAATGGAATCAGGACATTTTGTGGAAATTGTCCCAGGTCAACATTTTAAAATCTGAAAAACAAAAAACAGCAACGCAAGTCAAAGAAGCTGAACACAGAAAAACTCCTTTTAAGTGAACACAAGATGAATAGTTAACTTGCTCAGATGCGCCTTTACAAAGAGAAACTTCTTATCTATTAACTTTGTGTGCAATTGTGCAGCCTGCAAATTACGTTTCACATTCAATCTGAGGACTTCTGGAGAATCTGAATATCCACAGCAAAGTTCATCGTCATCCAGTGAACGAGCCCTGTGAGTTGGGGGGTGGCCATGGCGCAGCAAGTTAAGAGCGTGGCTTTGAATTTTGGACCGCCCGGAGATCGGAGGGTTGCCGGTTCGATTCCTCGACCAAGCACAATGGATAACAGAACAGAGAGTAATTTCCCCAAGAGGGATTAATAAAGGAAAAAACTTAACTTAAAATACTTATGGTGACTTATCCAATCAAATCAAATATTTGAAAGGCTCACCTATGGATGCTAGCTTTGGAGATGTGCAATTCAGTGCCAATTGGAAAAAAAGTTGTTAATGGTTTAAATGGCTGTAATTAATTAATTTCTCCCTCCTGTACCACTGAGCAGATGTTAATTACTGTGGTTCTCCAGATAGTCCATGTTTGCTAAGTCATAACTTAACTGCCATTTCAGTGTCCTTAAGACCTGACCTGGACCTGAGGTGAAGTACACAGTTTGGACAGCAGCCTTCACCTGGGTCTGGTCAAGATGTCACATTTTGGTGGATTTGGTTCTGGTGCCACTGCAGCACATCATAACACTTCTCTCTTTCCTTGTCCACAGTGGTACCTGGGATAAGGACTCCAGAGGCCCCTCCACCCTCCACCCACCTGTACGACAGATCGCTGCAGCCTCCTCCTCCCCGAACTTTGACCTTTAGATGCCAGCTGCAACCGAGAGCCCCATCTTGCCCCGCCCCTACAGCCCCCCATCCCCTTCTGCGCCTGACTCCGCCCCCACCAGCGCCATACAGAGACTCAGCAGTATCAGCATGGCTACAGTGGCTCAAACGCACCCCGACCCTGGTGTTAAGCACCCACTCTGTAAAGTGTATGTCATAGACTTTCCTGTAGACATATGGTTCATATGTCGATGTCCATAAATAGTGCCAGACCCTACACCACCCCCACCCTCAGAAACCAGACCAGGCTGAAAAACTTGTGTGTGTGTGTGGTGGGGGGTGGGGAGGGGGTGGGGTGGGGTGGTTGAGCCTTCAGTGTTTGGGAATGCTGCAAGACTGAATCACAGAGCTTCCCTTCTGGAGAAAGTACATACACACGCTCCCATCATCCTCTGCAGTGTGTGCATCCAGTGGACTTGCAGCGTTACAATTACCTCCACACACCCACCATCATACCCCCCATCCCACTGGATTCCGATGGCTTGGGGTCCATTTGGTTGGTGGGACAGGAAGGGATACGCTGTGGTTGGGGGGATGGGGGGTGTTACCTGGCTCAGATACCACCAGCTAATACCCCCGCCCCCCCTTCCTCAGCTGAGCCTTCACACACCTCCTGGGATGGACTCCACCCCCACTTGACCCCGCCCCCTGGTTGGTGGCAGGTCAGGGAGGGAGGAAGTTGATGAGGCTCTTTCCAAGGACATGGACCAGAGCTTAATGGAAAGACCTGACCTGACAGGGAGGTGGTGCGGGTGCAAACAGACATCCTCTCTGTTTCACAGTAATAACATGAACTACACATGGAGGGGTGGGGGTCACTATGGGGGAGGTTGGGTGGGTGGGGGGTTATAAATGTGGGGAAGCAGGGGTTTGTTGATGTGAAGTGTTGCGACTAGACACTGGTGGATCCAATCTTGTTTATCTGGGAGGCTTTGGCTTCATGGCTCATTGATTTTTCCCTCTTAGCCGTCATTTCAGCTGGTCCCCTCCTCTTCTTCCTCTATCCATCCACCAGTCTGGGTGAAGCTACAGCATGCTAGGGGTGGGCAGAAAACTCTGGTGTCCGAAACGAAGCAGGCAGACAGGAGAGAGATGAGTGACTAAAACTTTACCAGTGGAATATTGATCATGAGGAAAGTGCAATTTTGTTGGCTAGCTGTTGGATAGTTAAATATCTTTGTAAGATAGCTCGTTGAAAACAGTTGTTGAAAAGTATATATAAATATATATTTTTCTTCGTAGTCCGCTCACACCTCTCGGACTCTAAAATATTGGGGTACAAAAGACAACAACACAGCATTGAACTAGAAACCATAGCCTTGTGAGAAATAAGGGGAGCTGTATTCACTTTTATTGTTTATTTGTTGTTTGTTCATTTTGGAAAGCTGTTAGCATGGTAGAACAAGAATCCCTTTAAGAAATATCATAATTTTAAACAATCATTTTTTAAAGCATTTCTTGCAGCTGAAGTCTGCTTTTCATTTTGTTTAAAAGATAAAATGTAAGGAGATTAACTTATTTTAATGAGCACATCATTTTACTTTTAAAACATAAAAAGCAATTTGAATTTCTCATGAGGCAAAATCAGGAGGAAATATAACGAGTGAATTTAATCTAAAATGTTATCATGTTTTCTCCGGTTTCTGTTGGCGAGATAATCTTTAACGGGTGCCGCCTGGTAACGGGCTGCCCAGTGATTGGCTGGGTCTCCTAGAGCTCCTGTCCAATCAAAAGCACTTATTCCTTCAGTTGGCCAATGGCCCGCGAGTAATCAGGGGGTGTGGTTTAGTGATAAAGAGGCAGAGCAGAGGGTAACTCTCTGGAAGCTTTCGTCCACAAATAGACAAGACAGCGGAGCGCTTCACATGCAACTTACCATTTTATTGAACTTCAGTTTTGTTTTTCCTTTCCTATACTATATATATAAATATATATACACACATGCACACACACACACTCTTACGACCATCCAGCGTCGAACAAAAGTGAATTTAAGTGAAAAATTACAAAAAAAGAACAAAAAAAAAATCTGCATGTTTTAGTGTTAGTGACAAATTTTTCCATAGATGATGTAGTTAGTGAGATAAAGACACTATATTGTAAACCCAACATCAGGCATTTGCCAGCAGCCGTCTATTAGTTTGGCCCCGTCAAGGCCTTTTCTATTGCCCTCCTTCACAAACAACCAGCTCTCTTCGCTTCTCAGCATTTCTCATTATTTTGATTCCTCCTTCCTTCCCTTCCTCCTTCCTTCCCTTCCTTCCCTTCCTCCTTCTTTCCTTTTCCTTCATCAACAAATCAATTCTGAGTTTCAGTTTCACAGCACTCTGTGTCATCCATACGTTATCAAATTGCACGAAAACAATGTTCCTCATCAATGTGCCTTGAGCTAAGGTCCAGTCCTGAGAGGGTGCACAAGATTAAATGTGGAGAGTCCTGTTTTATTGTTTCTTCCTTTTTTCTTTTATTTTCTCTCCTCCACCCTCCACACCTGAGATTTTGTAGGTAAACAGCAATTAATGTCAAAGCGTTAAAGCTGAAAAGGAACGTTGTTACTTGCAGGTAAACTCACTATTACAAGGTCTCAGGTCTGTGCTGCACTGGTTTGTGCCACCCCTGTGTGAAATTTACACCAACTACAATCAGGTCAATCATCTCCAGGTCTCTGCAAACTAGAGGCAATACGGTGAAATTTGTGAAATGAGCACCAAGTCTGAGTTTATGTAAGGTTCGAACGAGAAATGTAAAGATGATATTCAATCTCATGTAAAACAACATGAGGTAAAAAGACATTTCTGCTGTATGTATACTCCTTCATCAGTAACAGCTCAGCTCAGCAGCTGAAATCGTTTGGTTCCAGTCAGTAAAGTTCAGTAATTGATTCAAGTTAGCTAACTTTTTAGTGGCCAGCTTGTCTTGAATCAGGTTAGCTAATGTTAGGTTAGGTTATATGAGGTTTGGTTCAGCTTTGCTAGCTGTTCATTTTAGCTAATAAAAAGTCTGGTTCAGTTTAGCCAACAGTGCAGTTTATTCCCAAACCTTAACACTGTAGTTTAACAGTTCTGATTGTTATTTTACGTTTATTACCTGCTCCCTGACAGCCCACTTTAACAGCTACATTGGTTTGGCTCCTGTTAGAAACTTAAAAAAAACAACTATGCATTAGTGTGTTTAAATTGTTTAAATCAAATTATACATTTGTAGGGATTAGATTGAAAAAAAAATAGGGCTGTTATTTTTTGAATGATGCAGTTAAAAAGGTGTTCTTCAAAAGATATGCACAGTGAAATTGATGCCTGTGAGAGTGAAGTGATAGACTGAAAACATCTACCATCTACTTCCCATGTTGCGGGCAACTGAAGACATTGTGCTCATTTCACTAAATTACGTGATGCCACTTTCTTAATGGAGAAGACGGAGCTTGTAACTGCTCACTACCTGGTAAATTGGTTCAATTAACTATGTTTACCCCCACCCATCCCCTTCATCCTGTCCTTTGTCTGGTGGGATGACTTTATGTCTGTTGCTTCAGTCTCTGTATAGCAAAACCTTTTCTGTTTAAGTCCTCCTGTTTTAATTTTTTATTCATTTTTTTTATTCACTTTCTCCCCACATATGAATAATGAAGACATAAAATATGCAATACCTGCTTGCACTCACTTAGACTTGTTTTGTCTTATATTGTTTATTTAGTCTGGTTTTTCTCTTACTTTACTTTCAACCAAAGTTGGCATGCACATGACTGGCGTCATGCTCCGTGGTCAGTCTCTAAAAATGGTGAAACCAGCCCTGCAGCAATGCTCAAGCCAAGCTGAGCCACCATTGCTCGGGCATTCCTTCCTTCCTGTTTTGATAATCTACCAGGCGGCCACAATGCAACATTTGGGTCTCTCTTTACTAAATTTGTATTTCTTTGGTCACAAGCAAGCCTTAAACAAGTCCAACTTCTTCTCCATCGCACACAAAACAGTTAATCGAATACATTTTTGATGACGTCCAGCGTTTTAACCACGCCTCAGCCTGCTTGGCAGAGGTTTTAGTCAAGAAATTGTTTACCCGTTCTGTGTTCAGTCCATCTATCAAATTAAATGGACAGCAACGTGAAGGCGTTGGCTGTGATGGTTTAGTGGTTCCACTTGTGTGGGTTGTGTGTTTCCTCTTAGTGTGTTTGTTTTGTCTCCGTTCTTGCCTACCCTTTAGCCATGAGTTGGGCATTACTTCCTTAATTATCTGCACTAAATATGAATAAATGACAATAGTGAAAAAGTACCTAATTAAAAAAAATACAGCTTCCAGGGCTTAAAAAGAGCGAAGGGAATAAAAAAAATTGCACGGACATTTTTTTAAAGTGTCACAAAAACCTTGTGAAACAGCCTAGCATCTAATCAGCGACTTTTGGCTGTGTGTGTGTAAGATAACGACAAAATTGCACCCTTTTTAAAGAAAGAAAAAATGAAAAAGAATATAAAAGCAATAGTTTGGGCAGTGTGTTTTGTTCTTGTGTTGTGTGTGTAATTTAGTTCTGGTACAGCAGTGAAGAGATGCAGAGAAGAGTTAGCTCTTAACGGACGGGAGGGCAGAGCAGCAGGGCCACGCGGCCTGACTGGGAGACGTGTTTGTATGTTGTATAGTTTTATTAATTACACTGATTTTAAAGCTGCCCTATTTTATAATGCAGGACTTTTGTAACATTGATTAAATGAGGAAAAACTAGTGTTGTGAATTTTCTGATTGTTTGTATCGAGGCCACATTACTAGAACTGGTTTGGTTTGTTTTCTGGGAACTGGATTTAAGTTGAAAACTTTCCTGTTTCCTTATTTTCTTTATTTTTCTTCATTTGCTTTCCTTTTTGTATGTATTTAAGGACATTTCCTCTTTGATGGTATAGCATATTCCTGTACTTGAAAAGTATAGGGCGCTGTGGTGATAAGACCATTGTAAATGGATGTTACGGTATGCTCTATGTTTGAAGGTTATTTGTTGCATCAGTGTTGATGAAGCTAAATCTAGGTAATTCTGAGGAAAATTGGTAAGAGAAGCGAGCGTTTTTTATGCATTTTAAAAAATTTAGTTTTAGGCAGGAGACAATGACATAGCCAGCCAAAGGATGCCCCTACTATAAATGCATCTAGGCGTCATTTTTGTGTTCACCATTCCATGCAGGAAAATAAACAGCTTGATTATGCAACATGATTCTTTTTCTTTTCCATCTGTTTCTTTCTTCACTGGCCCACAAGTTCACCTCCTCGCCCTCCCCCTCCTCCTCACCCAGCCCTCCCTGAGCCTGGAGGTCCACTCTGATCTCCGTCCATCCACACATCCACTGCTGCTCATCACGGCATCACATGCATGGAGCAGATAATCTGCCCGAGGAACAGCAAGTCAACAGGATGAAGGACAGTTCAAGTGTGATCAGAGTTTCTGCTCATTACCTCCTAGTTTCACAGCTTTTACCTCAATGACAGATGTTTACTTTTACCTCTGTGGAGACTCTGAGGTGACCCAATGGCAGCACTCACAACCCCAGTATACAATCAGTGCAAAAAATAGACTTGATAAATAAAAACCCTTTGTGTTGCAATTTTGCGTGTAAAGCCCTGGTGAAATGCAAACCATGAGGACATCTGTGTTGGAAAAAAAAATCTCATATCAAGTCCTGTTGTTATTGTGACGCTACACAATCCTCAGCAGATTGACATTGCTTATTCACTGCAGAGCTGTAGATCTCAACAACATATAGTGCTGTTGTACAAATAAGTTTAAAAAAAAAAAATCTCATGAACTCAGGAGCTCCGAAAAGTCACTCCGAATGTTTCCATTTGACAGAACAGTACAGCCATAAAATATCTGGGACAAGAAGAAACTATAAAATGTGTTTATGTACAGAAATTTAAGATTAGATCCATATGTTTAATTGAAACATCTGGAGTGAAGGGTTGCCTTGGTTTGTGGTTTGAAAACTTATTATTAACAAGTCAAGATACAGACAAGTGTGCGAACAGCCAAATTTAACACTTAGGTAATGAACCAATGCAAAGAAATGAGCAGCAACTCAAATCCCACTGGGACTGGAGTCCTTGAAGGGAAGATGTGGTGTGATTTTAAAGTTGTGAAGAGTCCCAGTTCACTGGGTGGTGGTGGCGGTGGAGGCTGGAAAGGGGCTGAATGTGAAGCTCACTACACCCCGCTCTCCTCCTCCACATTAACTGACACCAAACACACAAATCAAAGCTGAGGCTGAGAGAGCGATCAGCCCATAAGGCCAGACGCTGCATCCAACCAGCTGAACCAACAAACACCACATGCTAACACACACCAGCAGAGACATTTTCTGACAGAAACCGTCATCAGTTGACATGAATCGTCTCCCCAAAACAAATCTGACAAACCCTTCTGAGCTTCTAACTGCCCGCTGAATCCTGCAGTTTCCTCCACTCACCTCAAAATCTAGAAAAATCATCCTCAGTTTGTACAACCAGAAATATGAGAGAGAGAGAGCTGTAGACAAAGGTTGTCTCAAAAACTCCAGAGAAACAGTTGCATTCACCTCCCCCCTCCCAGTATCCCCCTCCCTCCTCTCGCTTCACCCCCACCCTTCCTTGCCAAGAGTTGATTTTTGGATTTCGACTTTGAGGAATTCTGCCACTCCATCAGGAAACAGGGTTGAATGAAGGCTGGGCTTTTTATGCTAACGCCTTTGTTGTCTTCACGTTTGTCCAAATTCTCCTGGGCAGAGATAATCCCCTCCACCCCTCCCTCACCACCACCACCACCTGAGATACAAATCCATTGGACCGGACCGCTGTGCGAGTCTGCAATTTGGAGGGGTGGGAAATAATCGAATTTGAACGGCTTGACGTGAAGAGGGGCAGAATTCTTCAGGCGTAGACCAGGGTATTTTTAATCCACCCGAGAAGAAGTACTTTCAATCACTTTAGAGACCTGAGTATGTGAATGTGAATTATAGGAACGCTGAACGAACACTACTCGTAGAACAATCATGTAAGAAACGGAGAGAGCTTCAGTGGCACCTGAGATCCCCCTCCAGCAGCTTTTATTCCATCTAATCTGATGTGAAATGAAAACACTGCCGTTTCTCCCATTGTTTTTATTCAGCACCAAATCAGAGCCGAGAGCAGAGCAGAAGGAAGACGTCCTTCGCTGTGTCGGCTGTGCCGGAGTGTGAGTCGGGGAAATGAGTATAAATGGCATTACTTTAGAGAGATGAAGGAAAGTCATTGGACGAGGAGACAGGTAACACTGAAGCTGCTCTCCAGCACTCAACTGTAATGAATTACAGTGTCACTGCTCCTTTGCAAAGATATTTATTTATCCTATTGCAAATCCATTACATGGTGCTAAGTGTTAAATCAAGCCAGTGAAGGGGAGGTAAGCTGGAAAATGTGACAATTTGAACTTACTATCATGCTTCCTGACAGCGTATCAAAGCATAGCAGTCTAATCTGCATGAGAACTATGCACTAAAAACAAACATCCACACGTGCACGCGGCGTGGCTCACGTGCGTGCGCCTGCCCACGTGGACTTTGGTATCTACTTTGTGAAAAATTTCAGCCTCTGCCTTCTTTTACGATCGATCCTTCCGTTTCCAGATCCCAGCTTCTACGGACCGAACGAGTTATACGAAAAATCTGAAAAAGAAATGAAAAATAAAAACAAACCAGCATATTACACGATATATTGAAAAAGATCAAATGTAGTGCCTGTGAAAACCTGTATTATAATGCTCTTCTGAATACTGAATACAATAATTGTTTGTAATTGTTGAAATTTCTGAACACCAGTAGCCTTTGCTGTCTGTCAGGCCCCTCTGATTATAGCTAATGTACAATAATCATAAGATATAACTGCATGCTCTTCCATAATCGCCTAGTAAGCTGTTACAAAGACAAATGAGAAAAAAATTACAAAAACCAGATTGTTCTGTTACTGTTTTGGTTCCTCTCTCTTCTTTTTCTTACTTCTCCCTATATGCCTCAAACTGTGTCACCTCCTCTCCTTCATCCTTTATCTTCATCTCTTCACACTCACACTTGGGACTCTTTCATCCCGACATGAAAACACCACCGTACACCTCCACAGTTTTCTACTGTGTGCCAGTCCATTGTCATTGATCTGATGGGTGTGCCACCATGATGACTGCCCCGGGCCATCAGCGGACTGCCGCAGCCTCGCGGGGTTTTAATCCGACAATCTCCAGCTAACTTTTAACATCAGCAAACACCCGGCTGGTCTGGCCCCCGTCCCTCCCCGCCCCTCCCCTCGCATCCATTGACCAGCAGGCTGAGAAATCTCTGCGTGGCTTTGGGTGAATCCTCCTCCTCCCCAGGCAGTTTCCTGCAGGAGACTGAATCGATGGCCTCTGCCTTTTTCTGCAACGCTCAGCACTATCCAGGACAGAATCCC
This sequence comes from Toxotes lorentzi, assembly GCA_037833715.1. Taxonomy (NCBI): domain Eukaryota; kingdom Metazoa; phylum Chordata; class Actinopteri; family Toxotidae; genus Toxotes; species Toxotes lorentzi. The sequence continues at coordinate 22,805,843 of JBBMJY010000022.1, forward strand.
CCTCCCTCCTCATTGAGCCTCCGCTGTGTCTCCCCCGGCAGGACTTCAAACAGGCCGCCGCTCCTCCAGGATGAGAAAGGTCTAGAAAGAGAAAGTGGTATCCAGCACCTGGGAGACTCCCCCCTCTGCGTCCCCCCTTCCTGCTCTCCCAGTCCCAGGCCAGCTGGGGTCGATTGGCTTGTCTAGCTCACCTCCAGTGGCTCCTCTCTGTTTTCGACTCGCAGCCTGTCGATGCAGCTCAGCTCTTTGAAACTAAACAGTTTCTTCGACTTGTGCATCTCTTTTGGAAAACTTTAGGTTGACAAACTTTGTTGATGATCAGACTGTTTTCTTAAAGGACAATGCCAGTGAATTTGAAAGTTTTCTTTTCAACATAACTGCTGAAGTTTTTCAAAGACATGCTGTAGTGTTTTAACTGCTTCAGATGTTTGTTTTTTATATTCTCATCTTTCCAGCAGGGCTGGGTTTTTTTTTTTTTTTAAGTTTTCACAGTTAGTTCTGTTCCTAGTTTGATTACTGATTCATTCCAGTTGTTTTCTTGAATAATTATTTTATCCATAAAATGTCAGAGAATCGTGAAAAATGCCAGTTAGCATTTCCAGCAACTCAAGGAGGTGTGTTCAAACCCTTCATCACCTCAAATGTTAAATGGTGTCGCAACCAGAGCTCAGCTAATACACCAGTACATTGGTACTGAAGTATATGTGGCCTGATAGGTAACAATTGATGTCAGAACAGAAATGCCAAAGAGGTGTTAAATTCATTTTGAAAACAGCATCACCATTACATCGTTTGTCCACAGAGGGCAACTTTGAATTTTTACTCTGAGAAATGTCTCGTTCACTACATAACTTCACCAAACACGAATATTTAAAAGACAGAATTAAGGAATCTTTATCAAAAAGGTTTGTTAAATGTTTTTATTGAAAATCATCAGCCTTAAAAAATCAAGTGGTCGAGCTCTGGTTCAATAAAACTGGTCTTTATTTAAATCAGGAAAAATCTGGTCGAAGAGCGAGTGAACAGGATCGTAGTATGATCAGACGCTCAACTTCAGCTTTGAGTGCTTCACAGCTTTTGGTAAGTGTCCTATGGACACACATCTGTTGGTTTTAAAAAAGCATTGAGGTTTGATGCCCAACCTTATTCCCATCTACTGGTTTCATTCATTCTAATTAATTCAAACATGTTCTGATTATACATTAATTCAAAACCAGTTTTTACAGATGTGAAACCTGACACCACTTTGTCTAATTCTATCAGCTGTAATTATTCTCAGATGAAGGTTTGAGTTTCATTCTTAACCTTGAAAACTACACTTAACAAACCTGTATCACCTCAAGGTCCATTTACAGTAGTGACTGTTCTGGAGCTTTCAGTCACACCACAAGAAAACTAGATTTCATTCAGCTAAATTTCATTAATTTCCATTCAAGGAAATCCATGACTGGCAGGAGAAGACTAAAACTTCAAAATAAAAAACATAAAAAGCAGTGGCATGGTCCTTTAAGAAGTATATTGGAATAGAAACAATGGAAATCTTAGAGTCCAGATGTAAAAATGTCACTGTGTTCATGTTACCATCAGAACAAACCAGGGATTCATTTCATTTTATTTTTTTACAGTTAGCTCTGGCCCAGAACTGCCCACACTCACTTCGTTTTCCAGATAGATAATCGATCAGCTCGATCAGCATTTCTCGTTGCCTTTCACCCAGCCCTCTGGAGGCGATGCTAACTGTAGCTATCCCACGACAATCTCGAGGAAGGAGAGCTTTATCTTTACCCCGAGCGTCGCCGGGCATACCGTGACCTGGAGCAGTCTGAGTCACACATTCACATCATCACGCTGTCATCACGCATCCCATCATCCCCTTCTCACTGCCCAATACACCACAGAAACCAGACGACATCCTCAGCCCGTCCGCCACCTGTTCGGTTCCTCCACCCTCATCCAACCATCGACCCCACCTCCATCCTCACCCTGAACTGACTTAAACCTTGTGCCTCTACAACTCTTTTATGGAACAGGGCGGAGTTTTCTGCCGCCGCCGCCACACCAGGTCCACGACCGGGTGTTACACCTATGTTCAGTGTTAACTAGTTTCCATTAGTTGTGTCCGGTACCATTGTTTGTCCATCCTGTGTGTTCTGAAGCTGTGAGTTTGCACTGACTTCTTTTGTCCTCTCTGACTTACTGCTGTCAGTTCCTCTGTCGTCAATCTGTTGTTCTGTTTCTGTTTTTTATGTTCTTCCCTTCTCTGACTGTTGTTTCCGTTGAACTGGTGAACTGTAGGCCCATCCCTCTCGGCCCCATTAGTGACTCCATGTCCACGCAAACTCAATTTACTGGAAGCAAGATGTGCATTTCCTATGCAACAACGACAAAAAAATAAAGACGCTAATGCTCTATTGACGTCTCTCTGGGTGCTTTTGTGTTGTGTCCATGTGTGCGTTTCTGTGCATTTTGTATATAAGATAAGATAAGATAAATCTTTATTGTCATTGCACAATCATACTTTGTACAAAAGTACAACGAAATTGAAGTAC
>JBBMJY010000022.1:22816844-22838412 GCA_037833715.1 Toxotes lorentzi
TGTGTGTGTGTGTGTGTGTGTGTGTGTGTGTGTGTGTGTGTGTGTGTGTGTGTGTGTATGTGTGTGTGTGTGTGTTAGGGGAGGGTTTAGCCCCCTATCAACCACCCAGAATGTGAACCAGGTTGATTATTATTCAGATGTTTTGTCTGTGTTCTACATAACAAACACCAGGAAATAAAAAAGAAACATGTCACGCTGCAGTAGTTAAACCAACAAAAATATTAATAACAGTGATGAAGCTCTGGGGTGTTTCAGCCAATCACCAGTCTTCTCACCTGGTGTGCTGAGCTGCAGTTCTTCAAATGTCCACTGGTGAATCCAGAACTGAGTCTGACTGGGCTGAGCGATGGCACAACGGCCAAATGTCCAGATGCAGAGCAGGAGTCAGGTCGGGTTGGGTCAGGTTGGGTCGGTTTGGAGTGTAGGAAGGAGCAGTGCCCTTCACTGCCTTGTAGACCAGCACCAGAGTTTTGAAGTTGATGCAAGCAGCAGCAGGGGGGTCAGTGTGGTGAACAGAGGAGAGGAATGGTCTAGGAAGGTTGTAAACCAGATGGATCAGTTGCAGAGGTCTGATGGCAGATACAGGGCTAAAGGAAGAATAGGAGGTAAAGTAAACCAGACCTGAGCCACCCCCCTGGTGAGAAAGGAGCAAATCCTGCTCATGTCAGGCTACTGCTGCGATGTTTGCTGAGGACGCTGGTCCCTCACTGTCAGAGTAGGCACCGCCATAGTGTTGTCATGGTGACAGACGGGTCTCTTTAACCTGGAGAATCGGAAGCTCGGTCTGGTCCAGGTTGAGCTTTAGGTAGTGCCCTGACATGTACTCAGAGTCAGGGTCCGGTCTGCGTTTTCTGACACTGGACCAGCTGTAAACCAAAGGGCCTAGTCACACAGGGTTTCCAAACTGATCTTTGAGGGAACAACATCAACAGAGCTGTCCTCTGTCTGTAAGACCAGTCAGAACCACTGCTATCATCACCTGTCTCCATGTGTCCGTGGTTTGACAGACATAGGTGCTTCCTCAGCAGTAGGACCAGACTCTTCATGTTTGATCAGGTTTCAGTCTGATCACTGCTGAACCTCACTGACTGTCAGACTGCTTCAGCTTTAACACTTAAACTCGTCTCTGTACGTCTTCTTTTAGACAGATGGGGTGTGAGACAGGGACAGAGACTGAGCTGAGCCTGAAAACACACACTCACACCGAGCCGTTACCTTTCAACCAACACAAACACCAACATGCTGAGAGGAACTTTTACCTCTGAGAGAGACACAAGGAAGTTTAAAGAGAAAACAACTGGAGAGACAAAGGGAGTGTGTGTGTGTGTCTGTGTGTTGGGTGGGTTTAATTTCACCTTTAACTTCTAATGATACTCATGATTTGCTGCAACACACACACACACACACTGCAGTGAGGAGAATCATACTGAAACTATTAAGACACTCCCTCTTTTTTCACTCTCCTGGACCTGAAGTGTGTGTGTGTGTGTGTGTGTGTGTGTGTCCTGTGAAGCATGGTACAGTATGATAATTGAATTTTGATGAAAGCCACATGGCTGATAACTCGATGTAGAAATACACAACACACACAGACTGTGTGGTTTCTGTGTTTCTTAATAACAAACAGTCGCTGCAGCAGCTGGAGTTTAAACAGTTTGCCTCATTAAAGTCAACATTAGGAAATAACCACTGACTTCACCTGTAAAAACTTGACTCATATTAACTGGTATCAGCAGCATCGTCTTTAACTCTGTCATTACATGAATACAGTGCTTTCTTTCCTAATGATCTGTTTTCAGCTCTTTTCAGTTTTAGTACTATTGACAAATGCTTTTGAATTTTCCTTCTTCCTTCACACTGTCACCTGGTTTTTATTTATCTTCATTTATGTGTCTGTTGTTGTATTATCTGAAACTTGTGATGTGTCCAAACTAGGTCTCAGTTCAAAATACTCAGTTCACCAAAAAAATCTTTTTTTTTTTTTTTATAAATACATGCAATTAAATAAATAAATAAATAAAAGAAACACAGGGTTGTCCAAATTTTTTAAAAGAATCTGTTTGCTGCAAACTAATACTAATAATAATAATGACAATATTAGTGTGGGTGAAATAAAACAACAAACTATATATAGTTGAAAACAAACAAAAATGAAAACATCACAAACTCAGCTTGTCAACAACCACTGGTGACCTTTAATAAATGACATCCAGTGTAGATTAACACAAGAGGAAAGTATCATAGAAAAACATCATAACTTAAAGACACAACAGCAACACTGCAATATGTTACACAAAAGTCATAATAAATAAACAAAAACACAGGAGTGGACAGCTGGACAGATGTGAGGATCAATGTGACCTAAAGTGACAAAATCAGCATCTGCAGCCTCCCGTCATCTCCCAGAGGAGGAGGGAAAAAAAGTGAAAGTAAAGGCTGCTGGAAAGAAAGAGCTCGACCTTAAATCTGATGATTTGGAAAACAATCAGCAGGAAAGTGAAAGTTTACAGTTCGTAATTTAACAGGCAGAGAAAAAAACAGCAGAATGGGCCTTTAAAAGCCTTCAGATCAGGTCTGAGTGAACGTCAACCTTCACTGTCTTAAATGAAACTTTCTTTGTTGTACAGATTCAGTGTGTCGATAAAGTTGATCTCAGAGGAGCATGTCCTCAACATCAACAGGCTCCTCTGTCGTCACGTGACTGGTGGAGAGACCTAAAGAGACAGAGAGAGAGAGAGTCATTTAAGATCGATCAACAGAAACTGTCTGAACCTGATTTCTGATGTTTTACCAACAGAAGTTCCTTAGACTACGGAGCTGAACTTTTAAAGCATGTCAGAGATTACATGAGGCTTAATAATGTTGCTTTTCGTTCTTGTTACGAGCTTCAGGCTCCTGAGGACAGGTTAATGCTGCTACACTCGTCTCTGCCTCACCTGGATGGTAAGCTCACAGGTGAGTCCACAGGTTTGTAGTCACACTCTGTTTCTCAGATGCTTCAGTGCTGTGATGATCTGCTCAGCACGATTTTGTGTCCTCACCCTTTTACTAATTTAGCTTACTGAAAGGTCAACAGGTCAACAGGTGGAGCTGAGAGTGTTCAAATATTCAAATGTAAATAAGAAGCGACCTGATCAAAGTCAGGTTCACTGTGTTTCCTCTCCAGTGACTGTTTGTATGGATCCTGTATGTTACACAGTGGAGGAGCAGCAGCTCTCCAGCGTCTCCACGTCCAGGTGGAGAAGTAGTTGTTTGAAAAAATTCCAAAACACCAAAATTTCAACATTTTTTCAGGAACAAATTCAGTAACAAATAAAAAAAAAAAAAAAAAACGAGAAGAAAGTCTGATTCTTCACCCGTGTTCCTTTCAGAGCATGGGTGTGTCCAGGTGTGTTCACAGAGACAGGTGAGGCTTCCTGTAGGTCTGGTTGGTGATGGAGAGGCGGGTCAGCCGGGCACCGTAATAATCCACAATGTAGTTTGATCCATCTGCGGGACCCACAATCTGCCGGAGAACACACACACAACAACAGGTAATGTTTAATTCTCTGTCCTGAACCTTCAGGGTTTCACTTTAGCTCTGATGAAGCTGAAGTTTTCAGAGTTTGTCATTTGTCTGGTTTTAAGTATCAGCAGCCAATGACAGTTTGTAGTTCAGTCTTTTTAAAAGGTGCAAAACACCTGATACCACTTCTGCCCAGGTTCGTGTTCTGTAGTTCTAACATTTAAATGCTGAAAGACGTGACGTAGTTTGGAAAACAGAATTTTAGAAAGTTTTTCAAATTAGTACTATAAGGTTTTAGACACTTTGCTATGACTCCTGAACTTCAGCTCAGGTGCTTCCCATTTCTCTTGATCATCTTTGAGATGTTTCTACACCTGTGGTAAATTCAGCTGACTGGACATGATGTGGAAAGGCACACACCTGTCTGTATAAGGTCTCACAGCTGGCAGTGACTACTGCAGAGCTCAGAGACAGGACTGTGTCAAGGCTACAAAAAACTGCTGCACTGAAGGTTCCTAAGTGAACAGAGGCCTCCAAAGGTCTTCAGTGGAACAAGTTTGGAACAACCAGGACTCTCCCTAGAACAGGCCACTCAGCCAAATTGAGCTGTTGGGGGAGAAGGGTCTTGGTTAGAGATGTGACCGAGACCCTGATGGTCACTGTGGCTTAGCTGCAGAGATCCTGTGTGGAGACTGCAGCACGTCTTCAGCTGTTCCCAAAACCCAGAGTTATTCCGTTCACTGCAGCAGAGGCTTGTGAAAACCAGAAACTATGTATATTTGATCGCAGCTGCATGTTTGGCACTTTGTGCTTAAATGACTCAAACGGTGACAGTTTAATTTTTAGGGTTATGTAAAAACTTCCTGTTGATCGTTTCAGCAGATTTTTTGTTCCCACAGGGTGAAAAAATAAAACCTGAGGCTCTAATTGTGCTGCACTTAATGATTACATTAACTGCTGTCACACTCATTCTTCTCATGAGAACTTTAAAACCTGCGATCCGTCAAACGTGACTGCCGACTCACATCATGTTCAGGTTTAAACGGGCCATTAGTCCGACCATCCATCCATCCATCGCCGGTCCCCTTCACATCCCCCCGTGATGGATTTCAAGCTTCTATTATCTAAAACACTTCAACAGGAAGGAGTAATTCGTCCCTTCACCTCCTGTTTCCCTCACTCCATCTGTCTGCCTCTGTGCTCTCAGTCCATTAGAAACTTCCGGAGGCATCATTCATCCCGAGGGCCTCAGAGAGACGCAGCGCAGCGCGATGGATGGGCGTAAATAATAATCAGAAGGCCCACGCCTGTTTATTCATCAGCCTCGCCAGTCCTCCCCCCAGCCGGGCAGCGAGCTGCTAAAATATGAGGCTCCGCCACCGCGTGCCATGCTGAAACGGATCCTCCGTGAAACAAGGAACTCTTCATCACAGGTCTCACTCTTAAAGAGGACATGAAACCAGAACCTGAGAGAGTCTGCGAGTCAGGAGCATAGAGCTAATGTGGAGTTTGAGTTTACATCATGGCCAATCGTTTTTTTATTCTCCAGGACGATCACACATATGACCACCTGAGGGCTGTCTGTTTTTTATCACAGACTGGGCGTTGACCAGTATCTGACCAGTATCTGACCGAGGTTGGGACTCACCTGCATGGCGATCAGTATGAAGTCGATCAGAGTTCCGATTCCACAGAAACCAACTGTACAGAACTTCAGCAGCCCTGAGAGAGAAGAGAGTCGTTTAGTTTTACCAGGATTCATCGATCATAGTAAAGTCACACCAACAGAATCCAAAAACTGTATCACAAACTCAGTTTCCATCGTTAACCTCAGACTAATTCAGAACGAACTTGTGGTTCAGATGCATATAATAAATCCATAATTTCCGCGGTTCAGTTCCAGCTGAGGACCTTGTTGCGAGTTTTTAGGGCTGAAACCATCAGTCCATAAACAGAAAATTAATTCTGATAATCAGTTCACTGTTTGAGCCATTTTTAAGCAAAAATATCCAAAATTCTCTGATTACAACTTTTCCCATGTCGTAAACGGAGAATCTTCAGCTTTTGGACTGTTGGTCCGAAATAATTAAAAATCAAATTCAGAATCTTTGCAGCCTAGCAGGTGTGATGACAGGAAAACAAAAACATATCTGAGTGCACTAATAAAAAACTGTGCTCTCAAATGACCGATTTAATAAAATGGTAAAGATAAATCATCAGGACACTGTGTCTGTCATTCACCCTGCAGCCTGTAGGGGGCGTTAACAGCACTTTACACTGTTAAATCTTATTACGCGATTCTTTCTGTGTTTGTTTGTTCTGTGCAGCTCTGTAACAAAGCTGCCTGTAATATGATTTTTCAGAAATAAATCTGACTTGGCTCGGCTCAGCTTGGCTCGGCCCGGGCCGACCTGTGCCAAATCAGGCCAGGTGTTCGTCAGTGCAGCTGTCCTCAATCCAAAACCCCCTGGTAACACACACACACACACACACACACACACACACACACACACACACACACACACACACACAGCCTTTCAGCCTTTGTCATGTTGCAGGTGTCTCATTAAGTGGAGGATGAGAGGACTCGCTCTGCTGATAATAACTCGTCCTTGTTGTGTTAATCATAACTGTTATTCTTTGGGTTATTATGCTCTATTGTGTGTAGATCAGTGACAAAGACTAATTGAATTCGGTCTGAATTCAGGCTGGAAAACTATGAAATGTGGAAACAGTTAAAGGGCAGCGCCGCCCATTTTCATCAGTTCTTTGAGAGTTTGTGAGAGTTGAGCTGCAGGAGCAGCTGAAGCTGCTTCCAGCTGCAGTTCCTCTGATGTCCACTGGATGTTACTGAGATGAAACTGTATCCTGAAGTGAACGGAAAAGCCTCCGACTTCTTTCCGTAGACAAAGTCGACTCTGTTTTTACAGAATCAGCATGCTGATTAACTCTCAAACATTCTCTGTCGAGCCTCTGCAGCCTGAAGGTTCAGTAGCTTTTCAGTTCTTTTTAGTTGAGAACTTTCAGGATTTCTCAGTCATGTCAAGTTCAAAGTTAATTCTTGATTTGGGGGACAGAAGCTGACAAATAAATCTCCGTACAGAATATTTAGTTGATGTTCTGGAGCCTTTAATTCTGTAAAATGAGCCAAATTTTCAGAAAAACTAATGAACAGGCTTTTCAGGTTTTCTCAGCTGCTCCCTCCACAAGAATGAACTTTAAGCCTCAGTTAAGACATTTCTCTATTTTTTGGTATTTTATGGACTCAAAGATTTATGACTTCATAGAAAAAGGATTCAGATCAACTGATAATGAAAATCCACAGTTACAGACCTATTATCATGAGTAGGGCGACGTTAAAATCTCAAATTTTTCTTTTGTGGTGACATTTCATGATTTTAAGCATTGATTTCTCATAAAATGTGAAGAACTAAAACACGATCAAGTCTTATTTTCAGTTAATCTGTCTCGTAAATATGATTTTACAAACAGAGTAAATATTTATGCCATAATTTAGAAGTGTCTGAAGTATAAGCTGTCATCTGCTGTTTCGGACTGAAAATAAGATTTTCACAAACTTGGCTTTGACTGATTCAACTTCACTTCTTTTTGAAAATTACTGAGTATTTAGCTTTGTGTGTTTGACCCACCAACACAGCTCAATCCAACCCCCCCAAAAATTAGGTTAAAGAACTGCTGCAGATTGTGTGTGTGTGTGTGTTTACCTAAGGCAGGATATCCCAGGTAGAAGCGATCTGCTCCGAGCCAGCCCAGAAACAGAGATAAAGCCACAGCTACTTTGTAGGAATAACCACTCCTGAGAGGAAACAGACACTTATTCTCAGACTAATCAATAATCAATATAACCAGAACAGGTACACAGGGTTTCTGCAGGGTCACCACACCAAATCTACGATGAACGTCTTTCAAAACCGTTTTTAATATTTATATGAGAGTACCTCCCTGCTGTATGTAACAACAACAAAACTTAGACGATATAATTAATCAATTCATGGGACCTGGGCCCATGTATGGATTAGTGAACAGGCCTACAGAGCACAGACCCAGGGCCTGAGGGGTCAGAGGGTCTGTATGAAGTGACTGTTCATATTGTTTGTCTGAGCCTCCAAACATCTGTCTCCTGACAGCCAGAGGTTAGAACTGAGGTTTCTGTCCACAGCAGGACAGGAAACATATTCAGGACCTTTCAGATGAAATGGAGCTCAGTATTTTTAAGACTTTAAGACCTGCAGAGTTCCTGATCTTCAGAATCAAATCAAAACACTGTTAACATGTTTTATGGTGAAGTAACGAACTTATTCAACTCTGAACCCATCAGTTAGTGTGTACATGTCTTTCTGTGGTTGTGTGGACATATTCTGGTTCAAAACCATCATTGTCCAGTCCTCATACCGTCAAAGGCCTGTTTGAGGGTTCATACCTGGTTTTAGGCTAAAGGTTAGGGAATGCATTATGTCAATGGGTGTACCCCACAGGCATTGTGAAATATGTGTGTGTGTGAGCGTGTGTGAGCACTCACACATTCCTACAGGAGATGGTTTTGTTGAAGCCCACCTCCTTCCCACTGAACTTGAACTCTGTCCCGTTAGAGAGCCGACAGCTGATGTTTGGAGCTGGGAGGCATTCCACTGAAAACACACACACACACACACACACACACACACACACACACACACACACACACACACACACACACACACACAGATTTATTTTATGGGTTTGACTGTTGAATCCACCTGATTCTCTGAACCATACTCAGTCAGAGGAAAAGAAGCTGGCCTGCAGATATATTTCCTGTCAGTATTTTACTTTTTAAATCCAACTTGTGTTTTTTTCAATCTGCCTTGTGTTTATTTTATATCATTTCTTAACGTCCTTCATGTCGTATGTAAAGCACTTTAATTTAAAGCATAAATAATGATTATTTTCATTAGCTATCTTAATTAACTGATCAGTGGTTTAGTTTGTAAAAAGTTAAAAAGTAGTGGAAAATGCCTGAGATCAGATCCCAACATATCCCCTTTTAAGTGTCAGGGTGTATCAGACTGTGTCGACTCACCCCAGGCTGTCGTGTCCCTGCAGTTCTCTGGCTCCTGAGTGGCTTCATCAATCTTTGGATCGTTACACAGATACATGAGCAGAGTGAAGGAGTCCAAACTGTGAGCTGACTGATTCAACTTCAGCACAGAGTAAACCAACAGGTCGCTCATCAACAGCAGCAGTTTAAAAATGTTGCCTTGATCTGTTGAGTTTTCAATGAGATCTTTTTTTAACTTTGACCAAACGGGGGCACATGAATCTCAAATGCTGATCCAAACTCTGAATTAACAAAAAATACAACAACAACAAACCTTGGTTCACTCCCAATCTGAGGAGGCTGCGCCAAACCAAGGAGGAGGCTTACAGGAGTGGGGACCAGGCCCTGTTTAAACAGACCAGAAACAAACTGACCAAGGAGATTAAAGTGGCAAAGAGAAGCTACAGCGAGAGGCTAAAAAACAGCCTCTCAACAACTGACTCTGGATCAGTTTGGAGAGGTCTACAGCACATCACCAACCACAGGAGACCATCCCATGAATGTGTGACTCTTTTTTCCCACTACCTCATTTCAGCACCTTTTGTTTGCACTACAACTTGCAAAGAAAAACCAATTTTTCTTTGTCAAATTCCTTGTTTGTATGCACAAACTTGGCCAATGAACTGATTCTGATAAAAATCCTCCTCCCTATCTACAAGACTCTCTCACACCCATCTCCTCACCACCTCAGTGATCTTCTCCACCACCTCAGATTCATACCCACCCCCTGAGTCGTCATAGAGACAGTACGAGCAACAGGCACTTCGTCCTAACGTCAAATCAGAGCCTTGACAATTCAATTCAGCAGTCTCGGTGGATGAATTCAGGACCTCCCAAAACGATCAGGGGTAAACTAAGTGTCTCTCAGTCCTCTGGTGGACATATTGTAAACTTCAAATGCTCCCAGTCTGCTTGGACCCTGATCATTGCAGCTATATTGTTTTATTATTAACATAGAAGTTTTTAACCAGAGAAACTTGTGTTGTGATCTGTTTTTTCAGTGAAAACACACTTGATTTACATCTGATGTGGACTGAGATGCTTTGAAAAAACATCCCACCCACTCAAGGCTCAAAGAGGTTAAATTATTCTACATTTGAAAAACAAACTGAACAAACAGATTTGTACAGGAAACACTGTTCTTTCTTTCCTCTCCTGGTTATCATCTCACAACCCCTCAGACTGATCTGGCGACCCTTTATAATGTCATATGTATATGTATTATACATACATATACATAAACACAACACATATAACACTCCTGTACATTTAATGGGAGACTTTTACTTGTAGTGGAGTACTTTTATATTATAATATTAGTAATTTGACTGAAGTAAACACCGCTGCTCAGATAAACAATCTGGGTTGATTTAGAAATATCTGAAGAACAGTTTGTGTTCAGACAGATAATAAAGACTTTCTATGGTTTATATAACATAAATAAACCTCTATGTACACACAATAACTGCGGTATTTCACTGATGACTAGTTCACTAAGCCTGTGTAAGCTAACAGTCGCTAGCCACCGCCTTCAGGTAAATTACCTCCGTCTAAAGGAGAGTTACGTTAACAAACATGATTTAAAGGATATTGTCCGAGTCTTAGGTCTTCGCAGCTTTGCACGTCTTCAGTCAGAACCAGCTTTAAATGGAAGTACACACAGTAAAATAAGAGGCTCCACATCCCGGAGCGTAAACAAACCAGCCGTCTCCGGGAGCACGCCATGTCTGAGTCCGACTGTGTCACGTGACAGGAGGGTGCCTTAAAGACGCTCCTAAAAATGGTAATTTAGAGATCCGCAGGACACGATTACAGAAGATCCCAGAAACTGTCAAATCATGTTTTAACAACTACACTGTGGGGTTTCAGTTCTTTCTCATTTCTGGCTAAAAATGAGACATTGTGGTGAATTTTTTTATGTATTTGTCGTTATATTTATATAATAAAAAACTGTTCACTTAGTATGATGTTGATGTTAAGCTGGTGAGAGAAAATATTATTCTTTTAAAATGTCAAATCTGACATGTGTTTCATATATGTAATACAACTCTTGTTGTCTTTTGAAGATATCCAAAAATATTGATCACATTTTTTTTAAGTTTACGTCAGCTGTCACAATAATTTCCCTCTTCTTTCTTTCATTATAACCAAATAAACTCAGCCTTCCAACCAAACACAATCGTTTACTTTTTGGACAACTGATTTACTACAACTGGATTACATTTACTACAAAACTTAAAGTTGGAAAAATAAAGTGAGTTAGCGGACCTTGAGTGTTTTTTTTTCAACATCATGAAAAAAACCTTTCACGCTCAAAAAAGAATTCAGATTCTTATAGTTTTTACCTTTTTTTGGTTATTTATTTGTGACTCTAACTTTTGATATTTTGGCTCTTTGTTATTACTTAAGTGAAACATAAAAAAGAAACAAAGGACTATCTGACATTGTTAGATGTGTGTGTTTTGGTTACAAAGTTGAAATCTTTAAACGTGTGGTAGTTGTAGGTTTTTCCGACAGTACGCCAACGCAGCATTAAAGCGACACTGGTGCCAAACTGGATCCAGTTGATGTGAGTTTTACACCAGTTCAAAACCCATTTAAATTGCTCCGTTTTCCCTGAATTCGCCGCTGCCTGTCTGCTACATCCTCCGACTCTTTATCCTGCGTGAAATATAACGAAGCAACATTTTTCGGACGCTGTGTACGAAGCTAAGTTAGCATGCTAGCGGCTAGCAGACTTTTAGCGGACGGTAGTGTTGCTGTGAAGTTGTGAAGCTGATGGAGCAGAAGTTGTTTTAATGTCGTTTTAGTTAAATGAACGATGATGAAGACTCGGAGTAGTTAAGTTTGGTGTCGTCGCTGAGTGACTAAAGTACTTTATCAACATGTCGCAGCTGGTGGCAGCGTGTTTTCTTCTGTTGTTCTGTTGTTTAAGTTTGATGCACCTGTCGCGGGTTGAACCTGCCGGTGGTTCCCGACGGTTAAAATCTCCGGTTTAAAACCCACTTTTAAAATAAACACAACACAGATATTGGCGGATTATTTATCGACCACATTCCATATTTCGTTTCACCCCTCCCCTCTGAGCTGCTGAGTTTCACTTCCTGCTTTTTCAGGTGAGCGCTCAGGTGAGTTTCTCCCGCACACAATCACTGGTTTAACTGAGTCGCTGAGACCTTCTAGCTGGTTTCTGTCTCGCTGTTTGATGTGCAGGCTGGTGAATGTGTGTGTTTTTCCCCCTGTATGTGCTGATAAAGTGGCTCTGCTGAGCTAACAGTCTGATAACGAGCCTCTCACCTGAGATTCAGAGACACACCTGAACACAGCACAGACAGGTTCTGCTGTGAGCAGAAGTGCGGCTCAGTCCCGTGATTCATCAGGTGTAACAGGCAGGTAAAAAGAAGAGGTGTAAGCGACTGAGTGAGCAAGGAACTTTTCTGGGGTGGGGGTCTCTTTGTGGTGGTTTACTGTCTCTTTGTGCTCATTGTGCTCATTGTGCGTCTCCTTGTGCTGGTTTTATTCCTCTTAGTTGTTGTTTCTTAACATTTCTTGTTAGAAGTCCACCCCTGAGCCTTTGTAGTGCAGATGACTTTGACCCCATCATGTTTTTATCAGGCTGCTATTTGTTCTTTGTGTTTGAAGTAAACGTGGACTCATGTTATTCTGTGTTCTTCTTTGTTCAGATTGATCCAGAATCACAGACATAGACTGAGGGAGGACAATGTTTGAAAATGTCCCGACAGGTGAATTCTCTCAGCTGTTGGAGCTGTTGTTCCCACAGCTCAGTGTTAGACATGAACTCATTATTATTTGTGTTTACTTGTTCACTCTATGTTCATACACGATGGCTGTTGCTTCTGTTTCATCACTTCCGTGTGTGTGGGCTGGTCTTCAGTGTCCTCAGGGGAGCGTCAGCAGGTACTGGGAGCTCTGGACCGCCTGCACTCCAGACTGGTCCAGAGGGAAGAGTGGACCCACAGTGACATCCTGGGGAACCTGAGGGAGACTCTGCAGAGTCCGCTGTTCAACCACATCCTGACCCTGCAGCATTCCATCAAACAGCTCCGAAACCAGGTGAGAAACACCTTTAACCTGCGGCACTCATCCAGATCAGAACAGAACGAGCAGGTTTTTATAAACACTCAGAGATACCTTCTTGGATACGGGTCATAAAGCAGTCCATAAAATCCTCCCCCTTTCGCACAAAGTTAAAGGAAAAAACAGGAGTTGACATTGTTGTTTCTGTCCACTGCTGGAGACAGCTGTTAGTGAATGGTAAAGGAACAGTGATAGCAAAAATGTACATATAGCACCTTTAGAAGCTGACTCTGAAGAACTGAGAAGTTCAGGCTTGTGTAAAATCATCAACAATCCACTGTCCATTTCCATAGACTGTGGACCGCACACCTTTCACTGTAACACAGTCGAATAAAACACCAACACATGCTGTGGCTTCAGAAATGGACATAAAAAAACAGACCCTGTCCGACACAGTGTGAACATAATCTGAATATTTTCAGTTGGTTTGTTATTACAGGGCCTTTATATTACAGTACTTCAGCAGGTGTTTCTCTTCCTCTGCTCAGGCAGTGTAAGGTATACTGGTGTTTAATCAGCTGTATTTAACATCAGCACTGCAGACTAATGAATGTTTCCCATTGGGTCTTACATGTGTAACTCCGCCCAGGTGTTGACAGCCTATCAGGTATCAGTGTTCTGCCGCCTCCTGTCCAACACTGTGACCTGTCGTTGGGGCTGAGAGGGGACATTGAATCCCCTCTGCATCGCCATCTGTATTCAGCTCCAGCTTGTACTGACGTGGAGCCTTTACAATAAACAATCTGCAGGCCAAATTAAGATAATGGCAATAACCGACGCGGGGCTTCATATTCTAAGTGCTGCGAAGGTCAGAGCTGAGTCTATGAATGCGTTGGTGGAAGCTGGTGGAGGGTATATGAAGCAGGGACTTCTCTCTCTTTCTTTATTTATTTTCCTCCCTCCCTCCCCCGGCTCTCTGCGGATCTATCAAGCTTTAATATCTAGTGTCTTGGTTTGAGTAACGGCCTTGTCGAGGCAGTATTGATGAAATGGCTCGGGATCCTGCTCCGTCAGCCTGGCCTAAATAAGCTGCAGACTGATAAGTTTCCACAATGTGAGTGTAAAGGTCATTAATACATTACCTGTTCAGAGAGAGTCTGCAGAGGAATCTATTGATTTTTTTTTTCCCTTTCTCCTCCCCACTTAGCCCCCGGCCTCTCCACTTCATTTTTTTCCCCCCATGTCTTTCTTTCTTGTCGACATCGTCCTTGTGTATAAGGGCCTTCGCGTCTCTCGCTCTTCCTCTCTTTCTGTTTGTTCTCTCTACCTGTTCCTCTCTTCATCAGGGATGGATCTTTGTATTTGTGTGTGGTGGTAAAACCTGAAAGTGCAGGAAGTTTCACAAGACCTACGTGGACTTCACATGGCCTCAGTGATTGAGGGGAAAAAAATATAGTACATAGCCAAAAGTGTGTGGACAGCTGAGCCTCCCAGCCATATGTACCTCCATGTTCGTCTGTTCAGACATGGATATATAAACCACAACTTGACTGTTTGGCAAAGGCAAATGACTGAAAGGCAGGAATTCTGTTTTAAAAAGGAAACCAAAGTTGTCAGATGTTAAATGTAGGGCTTCAATTAAGGATTATTTTCATTATTGATTAATCTATTGATTATTTTCTCAATTAATCAGTTTGTATATAAAATGTCAGAAAAAAGCCAGAGAAAGCTGGTGGAACCCAGATGGATTCAACAAACCACAAAAAATATTCAGTTTACAGTCATACGACAAAATTGTCACATTTTAGAAGCTTTATCCTGCAAATTTTCTGCTTGAAAAATGATTAAAACTATTAATGGATTATCAAAGTAGGTTTTTTTTATCAACTGATCTTTGCAGCTCTGTTTAGGTATTATCTAAACAGAGCTGCTGTGTAAAGACAGTGTCTAAATAATATACACTCCAAAAAATGATTATTTAAATCAAAAAATAAGTAAAGAATAAGTGTAAGACAAATAAGTGAATAGTAAAAAAGTCTTGATTTTGATCTTTTGTGCTATAAATTCATTGATCGCCAACAAAAAGTACTGAGGTTCTCATCTGTGGTGTTTGATGAGCTCACGTATAGTTAGTGGTGCATTGCAAAGCAAAGCACACTATTGTTATACTTTCATATATTACAGCTTTCTAATTTATTCAGGTTCACCAAAAACAGCCTCACACGGTTCTTGTGTTTGTTTCGTGACCCTCTGTACTGCTCTAAGTGGTGGACATGTATCACCTCCTGTCTGACAGACTGCGCCTTCTCCTCCTCTCTTTGTAGTTGAGCAGTATGCCTCCTGATGCCTGCAGTGAGTTCAGTTTCTCCAAGAAGGGTCAGCTGATCATGAGTGCCGTTAATTCTGCCAGCGGCTCGGCCCCACCCACCCTGTCTGCCTCCTCCTCCATTCTGACCAATGGCTCATCCCCGCCCAACCAGCAGACTCCGCCCCCGTCTGACCTCCTTCAGAAGTGGATCGTCGCCGCTGCCAAGGTGGGTGGAGCTATGAACTGCACACACACCTGCAGAACACACTGCATGCATAAAAACACACACACAAACCACAGCATGAATACAACACATGACTAAACCCTGCGTGTGTGTATTTGTGTGTGTGCGTGCACACAGGGCCGTCACACGGAGCTGGTCACTCTGACTCGGCCTCTGTCTGGAGGTTTGGGCTTCAGCGTGGTTGGTCTGAATCCTGCAGGAAGCAGCAGCCAGGGAGTCTTGGTCAAACACATCCAGCCTGGAGGCATCGCACACAGGTTGAGTTAATATATCAGCTAATAAATCTTTGTTTCCTACAGTGAACACGAGCAGCAGGTCATCATGTGATCGGGCAGACACAGCCCTCTCCAATGCAGCCGTGGATTATTGTTGTCTTCTTCATCTTTTTCCAATAATAAAGCTTACAAAGTTCAGATCTGAGGGGACATTAAAAATCACCTCGTAAACTATAGTTACTATATGTCATTATGCAATTAATAACTACTGTTCATATCACATTATGACTATTTTCATACATAACAGGAATTGATTTTATGTAAAATCTGAAAGGGCTGCATGCAGACGCACAGATACAGTATGGTTCTTTACTCTGAACCTGAAGCACCTATTATCGATATTTTCATAATAACATCTGAAATGAGAATGTGAAAACTGTGTTTAAAGTGAAAGGAGTCTGTAGACGTGAAAGACCTACACAGAATTATCCCTCAGCTCTTCGTTTATCTGTTTACTGTCCTACTTAGTTTTCTCCCTCAGCAGCTGTTTTCAAAGAAACAGCTGTAAAAAGCCTCTGTCCTCGACCTGCTGAGCAGCAAACAGCAGACAGACTCAGTCAGAGAGCAGCTGGTGAACATGGTGGAGCATTTAGCAGCTAAAGAGCTGGATATTTCCCTCAGGAGCTGGTGGAGACCAAACACAGAGCTAAAAGAGAGGGAACACTGGACTGAGAGTCATCAGGTGGATTTAGAGACCACTCTCGATGAAGGATCATGTGGATCTTTAACTGCTGGTTCAACTTATCAACTCTAGAACATAAAAGGTTGTTGTTGTGTGTCATTGCATGTTTCTTTGTAGTAAAAGGGAATCTAAAATGTAACCCAACCGGACAAACAACAGAACTATTACACAGTGTGTGTTGTATTTTTTAATCATTTAATAGGGTCTGTGTATAACAAGCTGATGAGCTTTGTTCTGTATCATCTCACTGAGAAGTCGTGACTGATTCACCTGTTGGGTTGCATCTGCAGGGATGGGTGTCTCCAGGAGCGGGACCAGATCCTGGTGATAAACGGCAGTCCTCTGGAGCCAGGGATCAGCCAGCAGCAGGCCCTGACCCTCCTGCAGCAGCCCGGAGAGACGGTGGAGCTGGTGGTGGCCAGGGACCGCCAACTTAATGAACCATCACCCGTCACGCCCAGCAGTACGGTAAGAAGTCTGATACTCGTCCCAAACAAACCACAAAGAAAAACTCAGCTACACAAATAAATTCTGTTTTTAAATCTTTACCTCTGACACTTCAACCCGAACACAGTGAGACATGAAAAGCTGCTAAAGTCAGCAGCACTTTTCAGAGGAAGTGACACAGTATCTCTGCATCATTTTCACTGGGTGACTTTGTGATCTGGTCCTTTAATTTGTATTTATCTTATTACTGGAACAAAACCAAAAAAAAGCTTCAACAATCTGCTGATTGTTTTCTTGATTAATTGTTGAGTCTATAAAAAGTGTAAAATATCCGTCCCAGCTTCTGTGAATGCAAAATCTTCAGATGTCTTGTTATGTCTGACCAACTGTCCAAAACCTAAAGCTATTAATTGTATTATACTATTAAACAGAGAAAAGCATCTATATATTTTACAGGCTGAAAACCGATTTTTTTTTTCCTACTTAAACAGTTAATTGATTATCGAAATCCTTGCCAATCATTTTTCTGATGATCGACTAATCGACTGGCCATTGCTGTTCTTTGTCTCAACCTTTCCCCTGATATCAGTCTTCATGTTAAGCTCGACTCACTGTGGCATAAGATTGAAATCTGTATCTCACAGAAAGAAAGACAATAAAAATATTTCCCAAAACATTTAAATTAAAAATCTATAAAGATACATTGAAAAATTTCCAGGACCCCATTTTCTTATCAAGTGACCCCATGTGGGACCCTGACACCTACAATCTATATTTCTGTGGTTATGAAGACAGTTTGCTTACTCAGCAGCAGATTCTTCTATCTGGTATAAACAGTGCAGTATAAATCCAGATGTCTGATACTAAAGTTTTAGTGTCAGCTGTTTGAGAGAAACAGGAAAACAACAGTGGATCATGAAATCAAGTGGTTTCCAGTTTTTTAGCTTCCAGGTGAGGAAAAAAAAAACGATGTTAAGGATTTGATATCACTGAAGTTATAAGATCTGGATCTTAAAGTCTCATAGTTAATAAGCTCAATGTTCACCGACCCATGTTTAAAATTACCATTATGAATAAATGAATGACAGAATGGTTCATGTTGTGCTGCATAACTAGATAGATAGATATACTTTATACTTTATTGATCCCAAGCTGGGAAATTACAGTTTTTTTAATTGACAACTAGGTGTCAGCTTTTCTCTCTTTGGATCAAAACCTGAGTGAAAGTTAAGTCGGCTCCTTAAATTAGGTCTGAGTTTGTTTGCTGTTGAGTTTTAGATCAGAATGAAAGTATTTTTAAGGCCTGATCCAAAACCAGCAACAGTGTAGAGGAGCATCGCTGAAATCAGCTTCATCCTGTACTCTGTGTGAGTGTGTGTGTTCAGCCAGCCGCACACACACCATCCAGTAGCTTGGCTGTCACTCAAAACAAGCATTGCTGAGAGGGCGTCAATCATGCCTGGAGGTCACTTTGAGGCCACGCCTCTGTATCAAAGTGAGACCTTCTGTTTATGACGAGCCGTAAGTCTGCTGACATTGACTCAGATGATTTTTATGACCTTAGAGCCTATAGGAAATCAAGTTAGTGCTCCACTTGCAGCATCGCTCCTGACAATATGTATTTAAGTCTGAGAGGAGGTTCAATCAATGAATGTCGACATGACGGGGGAGTCAAAGACTGTCAGCATGGGAGGAGGGAGTGAACACAGGGGAGAGGCAGAAACGGAGATAAAGAGACAATGACGTCATTCCATAGTCTCCATCCTCCATCCATTTCACAGAGGTGAAAGGTCGGAGGTCACACTGTAGACTTCACCTGGAGTTGATCTGGAAGATGAAGATGAGGGAGTCAAGTGAAGCTTCCATTAAACTGCATTTATCTCTGTAGCAAAGTATTGTGGGTATTGGAGTCTTTGAATTGTAATGGGCTGTAACAATAATAGATAACAGAATTTAATTCTAATGGATTAATAATACATTTATGATTTTTCAGTGAATGAAAAGTTTTGTACAATTATTTTTACGACTAATTTCTTCTAAGTAAAAGACAGTCACTTTATGTCATTCACTGAAAGATCAAAAAGAAAAGCTTTTCTGAGGAGATTTTATTTTAGATGTCTCTCTGCAGAAATAGTTTGAATAATGGCCAAAAGTCATGTGACTGACTTTAAGAGGGTTTTCATATATGGGCTATTTGGGAGGTTGTTTCCCTGATTCTGGTTCCAGACCTCTGAATAGCTGCCAATGCCTCAGTGTTTTTTCAGTGATTTAAATAGGTCTTGAGCTCATTGGCAACTATTTCATTGTTTGAAATTTATGATGATTATGAGGCTAAGATCTTGCATTACTGAAGGCACGTTATACTGACCCAATGATGCAGCTGGTTGCCAAGTAAAGTCGGTTTTATTTATACAGTGCACCATCACAAATGTGCCTCAGAGGGCCTTATAATCTGTACAGCATACAACACCCTCTGTCCTTAAAGTTATAATTCAGGTTTAAAAACTCGACTATCACTACGCAGTGATTCCCAACCAGGGGTATGTGCACCCTGGGGGACGGGCAGCTCAGCCAAATTGAAACCCTAACCCTAGTTAACGAGTGAGCAGAGAAGTTTAAGGAGGTTGTTTAGGTGCTGGGTAAATGTCCACATTCTGTCATGTATGAAAGTAAATTTGGACAAACCTACTGAAAAATAGTCCAAGTCCAAGTCTTAGCATTGATCATTGTATGACGACTGTGTCTTGTATGAAAAATATAATATATCTTTATTTGTTGTTATAGAGTCCATGTGTTTGAAAATGCATTGACATGAACATGTTTGGAACATGACTGGTGGTGGTGATGAAGGTGTAGAGCTGTGGGGCTGCGTTGTACAGCAAAGGTTGGGAACAAACACTGTAGATGAGATGCTGTGTGTCTGAGTTTTTGGACTGAATGTATGAGAGGACGTGAAAGTGTTTGAGAATGTCGACATTTAAATAACCACAAGAAAAGATTTCAGTAAGAAAAACAACATGTTGTCACACCGGAGCAGGTCTGGACTGTTAATGTGAGCAGAGGATCACAGGTTAGCTGCTGCCGTAATGACTCTGCCCTGCTCTATTGTTGGGTCATTATCGCACAGAATTAGACTGTCCCTCTTGTTTGTTACCCTCCTCCTCCTCCTCCTCCTCCTCCTGGCTCGTTGGATCGGGGCCACGTCCTGCATACCAGGCCTCCGATCCTCCTGCTTTTGTTTTATTCATGTCCCGTTTCTATCGAGGTCACGTTTAATGGAGCTGAGGGCATAAAAAACACAACTCTGGATGGGATTTTATTGCCATTCGCCGGCCTGGCTAACTATCTGTCTCCCAAAGCCAAGACTGCTCCGCTGGGCTGCTCCAGGTGCCTGTGACCCGCCGTCACAGCCGATGTGTTGTCCTGGCGTCAAACCTCTCAGCTTTCGCTTCTGCTGGAATCGGTCCGACACCGACAGGAAACTCGTCGCTGTAAAGTGTCTCATAAAGACTGGTATAAATCAGCCTGTCAGATATGATTTTACAGCTTTTGTCTGTTTAGTGAATATTATCCCACCATCGATTAGGACAGTGTGTCAGAGAACGCACTCGAAGTTTAGAGTTAATTTATGGCTCTCCTAAAAATGATGAAAAGCAGAAAGAACAAGGATAAAAAATAACAGATTGTGCAATTAAAAAAACCTGAAGGGGCCTTTAAAACTGCTCCAACTCACAGGAAATGAACTTAAGAAGTTCTCTGGATGAAGTTGGTAAACTTTTCTGTGAACTCTTCTCAGCCATTATAGCACTTTAAATTCCAGCCCCCTCAATGAGTGGTGGCAATCGGTGGTACTGCATGTGAATGTTTGATCAGCTGCTCCACCTGAGCTGTTCTTTGACCAATTCAGCTGATCACTGTGTTTACTCAAAAGGAGGACACAACATACGGAAGTAAAAACAACACAAGAACAAGTCTGTTGTATTTACAATCTGTGCAACATACAACACAATCCATCCTTAGACTCTCCTAATCAGACAACATATTCCCCAAAAAACCTTGGAAGAGACACAGAGGAAGGGTCCAGGAAAGTCGTATCAGTCTGCATCTGCTCATGTCTCAAAGTTGTGGGCGGCCACTGAAACTGAGCTCTGCTTCTTGAGTTTCTCATGCATTTGTTCAAATCACAGCACCACAGGCAGTTGAATCCTTTTTGTCTAATTTATTTCCACTTTAACAAAAACACAGTAAAGTCAGAAGACTGGCTTCTTCTACATGAACTTCCTACAGACTTTATGTTTACCCAAGTAAACTCTGCCTCTCTGCTTCCTTCTGTGTCTGCTTCATTTCACAGGCAGGATGCTAGCAGCTAACACTGCAGCCTCACATTAACCAATCATCCAGACTCTGCAGGGGTCGAACTAATACAGCAGGATCGCACTTCATCCATAACAAGTTTATGTTGCTATAAACTCTGTAGAGAGCTGATCAGACACACTGAGCTGAAACTTATTACACTTGAGTATTGATTTTAAAGCAGCCTTGATTTATCTGTCTTAATATTTCCACCACAAAATGACACAGAGCTGTGAAATAAGTAATTGGAGACAGAAATGTGGTTTCCACCAGGAAAAATCAACACATTCAACACATTTACCTTAACAGACCGTTTGCAGTAAGAGATCCTCTCCTGGGAAAAGAGTGAACTTCTACTGGAGAACAAAGCATTGAACACATTCAGTGTGAGTGGACTTTATCAGGCAAACTGCTTCCTCCAGCGTCCTGGGATCAGCTGAGGAGGAGGTTTGTTTCATTAGACAGAGGAAGACCTCCTCTATCAGATCAGAGCTGTAATAAGAGACCAGAGCCACCTCTGATTACAGCCACTTAATAAAGACTGTGTGTGTTTGTGTGTGTGTGTGTGTGTGTGTGTGTGTGTGTGTGTGTGTGTGTGTGTGTGTGTGTGTGTGTGTG
>JBBMJY010000022.1:22854624-22890025 GCA_037833715.1 Toxotes lorentzi
AACAAGGGGGGAGAAGGTGTCCAAGACAGGGGTGGGGGGTAGTTAACAAAAAAAGGTTGGTTTGTGCTGTCCTATTGGAAGGTGAACCCCCCCCCCCCCCCCCCCTTTTGTCGCTCTCTCTCTCTTTCTTTCTCTCTCTCTCTCTTTCTTTCCTCTATATCTCTCACCCAAGGGCACGTCAGGCCGGTGTTCCTGCCAAAGTGTTTCCTGTTACTGACTCGCCGGCTGTCAGAGTTGAGTGAAAGATAGTTGCAGGCAATAAGAGAAGAGCTGATCAGATCTGTCTGTCTGGACTCAGGCTGATAGTTTCCACTAAAACCTGACACCTTTAAAATGTGACCAGTTTTATACCTTAAAAATGTGTTATCAAAGATTTAGATCTTTTCTAAGAAGAGAACCTCTGAAGTAGCACGTTGACCATCAGAGAAAGATCAGGACATTCTATATAAAACAGATATTCTCATCAGTTACTCGTGTTAGACAGAACTTTTTCACTTTTTAAAGCAGGAAAACACAGGTAAAAGAGTTTTAGTTAAGGGTGTCTCTGTTCCATCAGATGTCCCAGTAAGCCAGTGCACATCCCACCAGGACCCTGGAACTGGCTCACCCAAATGGACTGCAGCCGTTTTTAATGTTATAAATGCCACATGTGGTTTTCCTGAGCCAAAAATGTCTTGTGTGAAAAAAGGTCTGTGGAGATTGGTCAAACTAAATCAGATCCATCACAGGGTCAGTGTTCAGGTGTTGTTTACAAGGTCACTTTCATCACTGGACATCAGCAAAATATTGCAAATTCCTCCCATTAGTGTTAACTTTCTCTAAAACTTTTAATTGAATTTTTAAAAATATGTATTTGAATAAATTTATATCGTGAAAGTCTCAGTGCAGGGCGACTTTAGTCACCTATTAACCACAGGTTTAGTGGTTGTGTGTGTGTGTATGTGTGGCCAGGTGAATGAGAGGCAAATTGTAATTGTTATGGTGATCGTCAGCTTAATCCTCCACATTAAATGAGAACACTGCCCTTCAGGACAACAGGAAATGTTTTGTGATCTGACAGCTCAGTGTGGTCACTGCCACCCAACACTGCAACAAATCAGGTTCTTTTTCTTCCCTGCTGGAAGTATCATAAATCCAAAGACTACTAGAGGGCACTGTCACTTGAGTGTGAGGAGACAAACACAACAAAGAACAGTACTGTCTGATAACGTCACTGTATGCTGAATCAATAAGATTTGGCTTCAAGGTTTCCAAACCAGGAGAAACAGACTTGGACCAAAATTATATAGACAGGGGTGTCCGTATATTTTTGTCCATAAAGTGTATATGTTCTTTAAGAGAAAATGGAAAAAGTATTGGAAGTGTTGTTTTATATTATCAGAGCTCAGAGGTTCTGAGAAGAAAAAAAAAAAAAAAATATATATATATATATATATATAATCTAAAGTTCGATCTCAGAGCTCCTAAAAATACTGTGACTCCGTGCTTATTTCAGTTTTAAATTCATCCCAAATTTCCATCTAACAGGCATGATAAAGGTCTTACAAAGTCTAACTCTGTGTAGACACCCTGCAACCTACATATCCAAAAAAAACCAAAACGTCCTCATCGCTATCTGTACTTTTGGCAAAGTACATTTTTAATTTCTTTTTTCCACACATTCTCCTACGTTTTTCTGATTTCTCCACTTTTTGACAGCAGAGGCCTTTCTTTTTCCGGAGGATCTTGTAGGAGTAGAGGACTTGAGTTCTGACTCCTCACCACCTGTAGCCATATTGTTCAGTCTAAAAATACAGCGTGGCTTTGTTCTAGCAGCCTGAAACTTGGCACAGCAGCTCATACTGCAGCGCGGGCGATGCCCAGGGTTCAACACAGGGGAATTCACAAAATGTACATCCACTCTAACCAGGAGAGGGTTTTATGGTTGGTATATGAGTCTCTTAGGGGTTTGGATTGTGCCAGGACCAGGCCGTCCTCCTGGTTGCTCTGATTAAACAGATGAAGCAGAGACGAGGAGGAAAACAGAGAAGGAAAACTCTGGACGTTTTCCTTCTGTATTTTTGGAGAAAGTTGGCTGATCGTTACTTCGCTCCAGAGTTCTTGTAATATTTTATAACTTTGGAACTTCAAAAAACACAAAACACAAACACATCTCATCATTGATATCCATTTCCTCAGTGGACATCTAAGTGCTACAGTAAACTATATGTCACAGGTTCGTAAATTCCCGATAAGGTCCTAGAGTAATGGACACATCACGCTTTTACGTCTGTGCAGCAAAGTGAGAAGTCATCAAAAACAAGATGATGTTCTTTAAGACTTTACGTACTGATATTTTTGATATTTGTAATTTGAGTGTGGAAGTTTTTCTTTCTTTCTTTACCTGTAGGAGCAATGATCTAAACTACATACAGTACATGTGTACGGTACAAGGGTTTGTTCAGTATTCCTTTTGCCATTGTGATGATTGATGCTGTACAAAAGAAAACACACTCGGAGTAAATGGAGCACCAAAGGTTAAAAACACATTAACACTCAGACTGATCAGACTTCCCTGTATCCACAGCCTGAAGCTTAACTGTGTTGTGATATTAGATGCTACTTTAGCTTCAAAGAGTTGGCTGGAAAACATGTGGTTATAGTTCTGTCATGCTGCGTTCGTATCATGTCAGACTTTGTTTCAAATGAGCCTCTGACTGTAGTAAATGTTCACATCAGCCTCCTGCTGCTGAACAAGTCCTGAATTTCACTGATGCAGCATGAAATTACTGTGTCTTCACATGTTCCAGCTCCTGTTTTAATGTCATAAATGACTGTGGTCTTAATGACTGTGGTTGTTCGATAGTCTGAATATTGGAAACAGTTGCTGTGTACTTCAACATTTAAATATCTTCTAAAGTTGCGTCTCGTTCTCCTTCAGATGCTCAAATCTAGTTTTTTCCTCTTGTCAGATCCATCCCCGTCCTCGCACTTCCACAGATCTTATTCTTCCATCTCTTCTTTGGGTGCTGTGACTTTTGACCTCCTTATTGTAGTTTGCTGTGAAGTTGGATGATTAGAAAGTGAAGCCTCTTCCTCCATTGGCCTCACCTGTGCATGTTCGTATATGTGTTGTTGTGTGTTTGTGTAAATGGCTTTTCTGTCATTTGTCTGGTCTCTGTCTCCCCCTGCCTGTCTCTCTGCTGCTCTGCCTCTCACTGTCTTTGCTGAGACCTCTCCTCGCTCTGGTTGCCTCTCCTGTGTTGGTGGAGTTATGGAGGATCACTGCTCATGGTCTAGGACCAGATTTCTCATTGCAGAACATTTACATGCTTCAAAAGTTTAATCTTGTAGAATCTACATCTACATTGTAGATGATTGATTAATGATAATGAAGGGGAGTTCTTGTTTTTGTTTTAGTAGTTTTGCCCCTGGAGTTCTCTCACCATCTTACTTTTTCTCTGTTTTTCCTTTTTTAAATCTTCATTTCTTGCTTTCTTTCTCTAACGTTGTCTCTTCCTCTCTCTCCGTTTTGGTGACACCTGGTTATGTAATGTTGTTCTTTACCTTTCTGTCTGTCTGTCTCTCTCTAGGACCCCTTAGATCCTGGTCGCTGTGTGATGGTGATTCGTTCTCTGGTTCCTGGTGGCTCAGCAGAGCGTCACGGTGGTCTCCTTCCTGGAGACCAACTGGTTTCGGTCAACCAGACCCAGCTGGACCTGCTCACCTTGGCCCAGGCCGTGGAGGTCTTGAAGTCTGCTCCAGCTGGCATAGTCCGCCTGGGTATCCGGAAGCCTCTTGTGGTAGGTCCAGACCTCCTTCTTTTAGGTCCAGGTCTTCTAATTGCTTGTTTAAACCTTCCAGCTTAAACAATGTAGACCTTCTATCTGTTGGTCCAGACCCTCTAAATTAGGTCCAGACCTTCTGCTTTTAGGTTTAAGCCTATATGTCTATATGTCCAGACCTTATTTTGGGTCCAAACCATCTTAGAGTTAATCCAGATCTTCTAGGTTTAAGTCTAAACCTTCTACTAGTAGATCTCAACCATTGGCCTTTGGGGCCCTGACCTTCTAGTTTTAGGTCCAGACCTAGTAGTTTTAGATCCAAACATTCTTGTTTTGCGTAGTGTTTTGTTGCAAGGAAACCAGCAGACTTTTAACTCTCCTTGGCTCACAGCTCTCCAGTCCTCTTTTGGTTGTGCGTTGAGTTCTTCTAGTTGTTGGTGGAGATCAGAGGATGTGAATGAACCTGAGCAGCAGCGGCTTCTGTTTTGTACGGAGTTGATTGTACGCTGTCCTGTTTGTGCAGATGGAGGGACCAGAGAGGAAGAGAGAGGACAGCAGCCAGGTGTGTGTCAACAACACTCAGCTGCCTGAACCAAAGGTAACACACACACACACACACACACACACACACACACTCACATACCATTAGACTCAGACAGATTAATGCCCATATACAGCCATGAAGTTAATGAACTCTATTTGAGCAGGGAGATTCATTCATGAGCTTTGGTTCTGCACATGTGCCAAAGTAATCTCCACTAAAGGTCCACTTACATTTACTAGGCTTTTTCAGACTTTCACCTGCATGTCACAGTCTTTATCATGGAATCGAGCTAGCTCAGGTTTTGTCAGGGCAGTTTTTCCAGATTCCAGATCGAGGGTCTAAAGATAGAGGGTGTCAGACTTTAGTTGCCTCATCAGTGAACGGTCAGTCACCTTCAGTCTCGTGTGTGTCACGTCTGTTTTGGCCGATGCCCAAGATGCTCGCTCACACAAACATCAGGATGCTGACTGAGGTTCTCTTAACAGCCTGAGGACAGACAGATGGGTTTTCTGAACGTTACATATAGAACTTTTAGACAGAGGCAGTGGTCACCTTCCTCCTTCTCTCTCTCTCTCTCTTTCTCTGAGATGTTAATCAAGTCAACCCACACTACTTGGACCATTAAGATTTTCTCCTCTTTCACATTATTCACTACCTCCCTCCCTGACTCTCTGCTCCTCTGTCCTCCGTCTTTCTCCTCCTCGCCGCCTTTTCCCTCCATCTCTCTTCATCTTCCTCTCTTAAATCTCTCATCTCTTTCTCTTTATCTCCTCTCTTAACTCATTTCACTTCAGTTTGCGTTATAGGTCTGGATATCAGATGAACAGCGCTGCCAGAGCATTTAACTATAAAGAAAAATAAATGGAGAAATAAATAAATGTAAATAAATATGTAGTGTATGACAGGAATGAGGAGAAACAGATGCAGAGTGCAGACTGGATTTATCTCTGTGGAAACCTTCAGCAGGTTCACTGTGAATTTACGCTGCTGTAAAACAGTAGGACAGAAAACTGAAAACTGATGGAAGACAAGCACTGATGTGACAAAGGCAGCATGTGGTGTTTGTAAGGTTCAGTGACCCTGTTAATATGGTTGGAGAAAATATCATAAACATCTCGTATAATACATCCAGTTGAATCAACACCTCTAAAACATTAGAACCTTCTTGAAAGAGGATTTATTACAGGACTGTTGGATTTAGATGGCTTTAGTTTCAGTTAGGTGTATCTAATAAACTGATAATCTAATGTTTAATCTCAAAGCAGAGAGAGAGGAAAGATTAGAAACAGAAAAGAGTGTCAGACAGTATAAAAGTACACACTGTGTGCTGCTATGTGCGAAGGGTGTACGGCACATTATACATTATTTTGGAGGAAACCAAGGATTTTCAAATTAAACGTCATACGCCTGAACCACGAGTCAAACAAGAAGCCCCTTCTGAGTGAGACATTCTACAGACTCTGTATCGGAGACCCTGTTTCTAAATTACCTCAAAAATAACTATGACATTTTTGAACTGATTTTTTTGTTATTGGCCAATAAACATGCATTGATTAATATCTGTGATAAGCTAAAACCAGCTAATAATATGGGCGCTACTTTCACTCGGTTTAGAGAAGGAATCTGTTTTCAAAGCTTTTACTCTGAAGCAGCTGCAGGCAGGCAATGCATACTCAAAGCTTAGCAAACGTCATAGAATTTATATGGGCAGGACTTAGATAAATCTGACAAAGCGCACAGTCTGTTGAGTATTTTGACATCATCCATTGAAATTTCAGGAGCAGTGGTGAGAAAAGTCAAAATGACACAGAGTGTGTGTAGGTGGAAATGGGCGCGACATACAGCATCAGTGATTAACTTCCGTGCCTCACCATGCAGGACTTTTTAGCCAAAGCAGAAGTTGCTGTGTAAATGGCCATTGGGAGCCTTCTGCAGCAAAAACAAATCTGTTTGTCTTGGGCTCGTGGCTGAACTGTCCATGAAATCCACCAGAAGTCTGTTGAGTAGTTCCTGTGAAATCCTGCTAACAGCCAGACAAAAGGCACTGAAGGCAGAGGCTCTGTGGGGGTGATAAATCAGTGTTTGTTCTGCAGGTGGTACTGCGGGTCACAAAATACACACTTCTCTTCAGGAAGCCATGTTTTCTGTCTTTTCTTCTCTGAAGCTTTGTTTTTTCTGTTATCTCTCATCTTCTTCTCTCCTCTGTTTCACCTCCTTCCTTCCCTCTCCTCTATCATCTCTCTCTCCTTCTCCTCTCTCCTCTTTCATCTTCTTCTCTCCTCTCTTTCACCTTCTTTCACCCTCTCTCTCCCTCTCCTCTCCCTCCTCTCTGTCTCTGAAGCTGCTGACTCAGCTGGATGGCTGGATGGTATAAAGTGCTCTATCAGCTCAACCAGCAGCATCTCTCTCTTAAGAGAGTCGAGGGGTGGAGAGGGTTTGGGGCGGGGGGGTACTCTGAGGACACTCTGGTCCTCCAGCATCAGTACACTCAGTACTGCAGTACTCACAGTAAATACTGTTGCAGCACTGTTGAGTTGAGCCACACAGACAGAACTCGTCTGCTGCTTTTCTTGTTTATTAAACTGTTAATTAACTGAAACCTCTGGGACCTAGAATGAATGACATGTGGAAATGACGTTTTATTCTTCCTTAATTCATGCGGGCGTCTGCACAAACACATATGGTTCAGTTTTTTGTTTTTTCTGATGGACATTTTTTTTGGCATTTGTGTGCAAGCTTTTATTTGACGCCATTTAATCTGTTTTCCTAAAAATCTATTTGACAGATTGTGATCCACACAGATGTTTGTGTCTGGAGAAAACTGGCTTCTAGATTATTAGTTTCATCAAACACAGATGCATTTAAGTTCACTGTGCTGTTAATGTTGCAGTTATTATCAGTTAAAGCCATTTTTAGTGTGTTCTGTTTTTATCTGAAGTAGTCTGTGAACTTCCAGAGAATGTCATTTTCTTAAGTCATTATCAAATTGTGATTAAACTGGTAACTTGTGCATTATATTTGAGATATTACCTGACAAGTTGTACGATGTGTGACTGTAATGGATGACACAGGGTCTGTAGAAGAAGCACCTGACGTAAAGTGGCCTTAAATGCGCCAAACACTGGCACTTGGAGAGGGAGGGGTGCGTCATTATTATTTCTCTTCCAGCTATTAACTTGTGCAAACAAGTTAATGAAATACACTACATATTTCGTGCATAGAGATCATTTTGCAGCACAATAGTACTGCAAACAAAATATAAAATATTCACTAACAACTAAATCATTAATTTGAATAGACATATATCTTGTGTTGGGAAGATAACAGTTTGTGTGTAGTTAGTAAGACCTTTAATTGCGCGCAAGATTACAAACCAGAACAGAAGATTGGAAATAAGGGTCTAAACCACTTTATAACAAGAAAAACAAATGTCATCTTATTGGACTTCAGGGGCCTCCATACTGGACACACTTCACCATTGTTCCATCATCATAAACAGAACACCTCGTCTGTAGTCCGTCCGTAGTTTTAAGCTGTGGTCGTCATTACTACAGGCGTACCACTTCACCTGTGTACTCTACTGTATTCTGTTGTGTTCTACTGTGTTACTTTCTGTCCTCCTGCTGTATCTGCTGGGGCCGTCCTCTGAGCTGCTGTTTTATTTCCTGTTTTATATGCAGCCCATTTGGCTGAAGAGGGTTTTTCACAGCCCACAGGTCTCTGATGGGTTTCCATAAAGACAGTCGGGTCGGCGCTGTCACTTCACCGCCGGATCGTTCTCTGTCACGCCAGCTTGCTGACCAGAGAGAGACCCCCGTTACACATCCACACCTCGTTAACTTTTAGAGGTCATATGTAGAAGACGTCTGCAGGAATGAGCTGCTCTGTAGTTACAGGCCGTCATCACATTATTCTGATCCTCTCTGTGCAGACAAAGAGCTGCTGTGAAGTTAGAGCTGATTAAAACATGAATACAGGAGAAAAAACAACACGCTCCACAGTCAGCAAAGAGTACTCAGGCATAACTGTAACTACCACAACACAGTAACAACCATCAGCTTTACTGCCACTTCACTCTTTACTCTGGTTGGTGTGAAAGAAACTTCTGCTGCTGTCTCTTTATTCACTTCAATCTGGTTTTTACTCCTCTGTTATCTGATTTGTTGAGGGGCCCTTTTAGTTTAAGACAGAAACTGAAACTTCATCTGTGTGTTTGTATCTAAAATAACTCACTGACAAAAAGCTAGCAAAAACTTTATTGATCGTCCGGTTACTAACAAAAACATTGAGCCACATGTGAGTCAGTTTTTATAAGTCAAACACTGGCACTGGAACTGTCCTCCCATTACATAGCCTGACCCCTCATCTGTCAGTTTAAACTGACACTTAAAGTATGCCCCCCCTTCCTCAGAAATATGGCAGAGAGTAGGGGAGAACTGTAAACTGGGGTTTTACAGTTAGATATTTAATCAGATGTAGACATAAATTATGATTGATCCATCACTTTTCTTCTGCTTTCCTGGGTCTTGGTTGTGTTGGCAGCAGACTCTGTAATGTAACCTCAGCGATTCTGAGGTTTACCTCAGCCAGATGACCCTTCAGTGTGTTTTGGTTCTTTTCCTTCTCCCACTTGCTGAGAAAACATCTAAGGATACCACCTGGACACCTTGCTTTACAGGTTTTCTGCCCTAGAGATGGACATGGAGCTCAGATGTCTGAAAGGAGCTCACGATAGAAGTACTGGTCCTCTGGACCACCTCACCTGACTGCGTTTAGTCCATAGGACCAGTACGTCTATCGTGAGCTCCTTTCAGACATCTGAACTCAATGCCCATCTCTAAAGCTGAGCCCAGACACCCTACAGAGAAGACTCGTTTTGACCACCTGAATCTGCAGTCTCGTTCTTCTGGTCTCTACCCAGTGCTCATGACCAAACAGTAGATGAAGGTTGGAATGTAACTCAACCAGTAAATAGAGAGCTTTGCCTTCATGCTCAGATCTCTGTCCAGTCCAGTTTGATTGAGGTAACATGTTTCAGACAGCTGAAGACTGATTTCAATGTGGGTGTTTGTTCTAGTAATAGGACACCTTTCAGTTAGCTTGCTAACTGGGTTAACATTACTTACACTGTCAGAATGATAAGATCCTATGAAGAAGCTTGCCAGCATTAGTGCTCGCTCAGCTACCACCATCAGTCACATAACCCTGGTATGATGCAGTGGTCCCTCAGGGTCTTTGACAGGCAGCTTGAGGTAGAGGTAACAGGAAGAGATTGAGTTAGGTGATCTTTTAACTTGTTGGGTTGAGGGTGGTAACGGTTAGTAAACTGACAGAAAATGAATCATCTCATCGTTTCAGTCATTCGTTAAGGTTTTCCTGCTTTTACATTTTATGTCTTTGAAAAGTAAAAAGTCTTTAGTCTTTGAACTGTTGGTCAAACAACACAGAACATTTGAAGACATCACCTTGGACCCTAGTTGTACTTTTTCACTATTTTCTGACACTATTTTCAGTGCTCTGTTTCCTATCATAACTGTAATCTGCTGAGCACAAAGTATCTGCTAACTGTTCACTAACTGTAATCTGAATGCATTGTCCACTGCCAACCCTGTTTGTATCATGTTTTATATGCTGCATGTCCTTCTCTTCCTCTCCTCCATTCCCAGCTGTCCTATCTTCCTCCTTTTCCTCCTTTCACTCAGCCTGGCCCTCAGCAGGAGGGTCCCCCATATGAGCCAGGTTCTGCTCAAGGTCCTGTTAAAAGGGAGTTTTTCCTTGCCACTGTCATCTTAAGTGCTTGCTCTGGGGTCAGGCTCTGGGTCTCTGTGAAGCGCTTTGAGACAATTTTGATTGTGGAAGAACCTGTATAAATAAAACTTAATTGAAAATTTAATTGAATTGACATTTTTATGGATTAATGGATTTACAAATTCCCTGACCCAGACTAGATATACATATACAAATCACATGTTAATATTAGATTAATACCAGGTGGAAATGGGGCCTGAACCATGACTAGGCACAGCAGGCACAGCTATTCATCCGTTATCATAGGTTTCATCCAAACCTTATGCTGTAAAAAAAACATCTAAATCACAACTTCTAGCAGTGCAATCAAGATCTTGATATGAGCCAGAATCCTTCTGGCCTTTAGTCTAGTTTGAGTTCGACCCCACATCTGAGCCTCTCTGCAGCCCCTGCTGCCTCCTGAGACTCTGCAGAGAGTCTGAACCAGCAGACTCGTCATCTCAACTGTCCTCATCGTCTAATGGCTGAGATATTAAATGACAACGTCTTTAAATCTTATGAATATGAGGCCAGGCAGTCACGGCCAATACACATCAGTCTGCAGAACATCCTGTTAGCGTTATGAGCTCTCTGCTGCTGCCGCTGTCTGCTCCTCACCTCCATTATATGGCCGTGATGGGCCGGCTTCCCGGGCCCAAATTAAAAGAAGAGGAACAGAGTCCTTGAAGATGAGGCTTCGTCGATGGAAATTAGCCTAAGTGTTGTCATTAATATTTCCCGGCGCGGGCTAATGTCTGCATCGTAATGTTAAGAACAGGATACCCCTTCAGTATCTGCTGAGGAAGGCTCTTTGGGGAGTTGGAGAAAACCTTTATGTGTTCAGAGATAAAGGCAAATGTTCAAAGTGAGTCAAGTTTTAGATTTAGTGTGAGCTGCGGTTTTTCACTTTCGTTTCATCACTGAGGAGACGAGCTGAAAGTAAACGGCTCAAAGTTTCTGGATCCTGCAGATTTACTGAGTTGGTTCTGTTGATTTACCTGTCATACAGTTACAGAAGTGTCCACAAGTATAGAAAGCAAGATCCACTGGACTGATGAAATCATCTGCGTTAGTGTTTTTTATTTAATCTTTCTGACTTTTGACAAAATGTAGTTGTCAAACTTCTTGAAATGAAGGTGAAGAGGAATGCCTTTTTTTTTTACGTGGTGTAATTAACGTGATCCAGCTGTTTGATTCATTCAGATCAGACATACAGGTGATAACAGCACATGCTGTCTAATCAGTTACAGTAAGTGTTAGTGGAGAAATGGCAAAGACGTTTGATGTTATTGATTTTCGTGCTGAAACATCGGCACATCTTTTTCACCGTGTCTTAAAGAGGAAAATAAAAATGTTTGTGTTAAAAAAAAAACAATATGATATATTGTGATAGTTAGCAGGCAGAGCAGGTAGCAGATAGAAGATTTGTCTCAGTCACTGTCTCACTGCTGTGACCTTTGTATTTTGACCTTCTCACTGTCGGTTAATGCTGTTGTACTGTTTTTGTTTTTGTTACTCAGGGTTTCGATGACAGCTCCATCCTGCCTGCAGACCTTCAACAAGAAGAAGATGAGGAGGAGGAGGAGCCAGAGTTGATCCTGGATGGAGGTCTGCCTCGCTACACCACAACCTCCCTGACCTCAGACCTCCTGCCTGTAGAGGAGGGCAGGGAGATGGCTGTGGACGAGGAGGATGAAGAGGTGAAGACAGAGGAGAAAAAAGAGGAGAGAATGTGCTCTCTCCCCAGGAAACCACCTCCGTCATGGGAGGAGTGGAAGCTCTCATCCTCTGGCTGGGTCGCTCCAGAGCAGGTGAGAGTTCCTGTGTTTCAGTAATAATCCTCCTGTTTTCTCATCTGCTCCTGTTTTAATTTGCTGTTGATACAAACTCAACACCTCCTCCATGTTTACTTGTTGACTTGATAAATTCAGTATCATTTTCCTCAGCATTAATCCATCAGTATAACAGCAGAGCCCCATCATGCTCAGAAAACTTCCTCTGGATAATAACTATCATTCTCATTCATTCACTGTGTCCAGTTTCTTCTTCTTTGCCCATTTTTGGATCTCTGTTACGTTACTGTCTTTAAGGACGTAACTTCAAAAAGGTTCTTGGTTCTTAATTATTGCTTGATTGATTTCTCTTTTCAGAGCTGGAGCAAAGAGAAGCAGGAGGAGCTTAGAGCAGAGGAGGAGGAGGAGCTGCAGAGATCAGACCGTGAAAGCATCATGTCTGTAGGAAATCTGATGCTGGGTGAGAGACAGAACCTGTACCTTTAACACTGAGAGGCCTTTTACAGAAGGCCACATATTCCGTTCTTGGCCTTAGGGACATATTATCTGTAGTAAATATTATAAACTCAAGGTCTGTGTACTTGAGTTTATAATATGTTCCCAAGTTTTCAACTATATCCCAATTTTATCACATTCACTCATGTTATGTCCAGCTTCTGCATCCCTGTATGCACCCTGTATGGTGTGTGTACAGTGTGTGTACAGCACATGTAGTGTGTATGGTGTGTGGGCCGTCAGCATCAAGTAACATGCTTCTACCCAGTGTGTTAGGGTTAGGGTTAGGCTTACTTCAACAGTAAAAGTGAGAGGAGACACAGAGAAGGAGAGAGTGTGTGTTTGACATCCTGCTGGTGTAACTTTACTTATTGTATGTGTGTGTCTTTGTGTGTTTAGCTCCTCCAGACTCCAGAGACAGTGAAGCAGACTCTGAGCTCACTCTGACAGACACCGATACAGAGTCAGTATCTACCTCTACTCCACCCTCCTCCACTCTCCTTCTCTCCACCCTCATCTCTCCATCCTCTTCCTCCTCTCCATCCTCTTCCACTCCATCCTCCTCCTCTTCTCCATCCTCCTCCTTTCCATGCTCCTCGTCTCCATGCTCCTCGTCTCCATGCTCCTCGTCTCCATCCTCCTCCTCTCCATCCTCCTCCTCCTCTCCATCCTCCTCCTCCTCTCCATCCTCCTCCTCTCCACCCTCCCTCTCTCTATCCTCCTCCTCTCCATCCTCCTCCTCTGTTCCTGGTTTTCCACTCTGCAGTCCTGCATCACCCTCTGCTGGTTACATTTTTAGTAGCACACGGTTGCTTTTTTTCCAGTATCATACAGTATGTAGTGAAAGTAAACCCAGCGAGAGTCTAACATTTTGTTCCATGATCTCCCCTCTTGTACCTTCACATGAGTTCTATTGTTTCCTCTGCACTATGAATACACTCAGTCTTCTTTTGATTCCAAAGCCAAGTTACTTTACTTTACACATCTTGCAATTATTGTTCACCTTTCACTGGTTTAGTCAACAGTCTAATTGCTGACAGACTCACTTGAATTTCTTCAGAAGTATCTTAAAAGCAGCAGTGACACTCCCCTCATTTAGATACATATAATAATAAAGAAGAATTTTCACTGTTCAGTATTAACACAAACAGTGTTAACATGAGGTTACATTTTTAAACTTTGTAAAAGGAAGTTGTGTCTGAGCTGTTGTATTGAGTCACATTAGATTGTCCAGGTGTTTCTGATGATGTGGATGGATTCCTGCATCATGAGGAAGATTAAGAGTTAAAAGTTCAGTGCTGATGATCAGTGAAACATTGGCGGTGAAAAATGTTTGTGTGTTGTTTTCTTCTTGTGGAGGTCTACCAGGACGCTTGACATGGAGAGGAGGAAGAGGCGGGGCCAAGAAGGACCCTCTTTACCAATCAGAGTAGGCCACAGGTAGGAGACCCGCTTCGTCTCCAGCTCTAGCTAAAACAACCACTGCAGAAACCTGTAGCTAACTGCGTGTGTGTGTGTGTGTGTGTGTGTGTGTGTGTGTGCGTGCGTGCGTGCGTGCGTGCGTGTGTGCGTGCGTGCGTGTGTGTGTGTGTGTGTTCACAGTGATCTCCCTGAAAGAGAGGATGGGGAGGGAGAGGAAACTCCTGCCTTCAGTCACTGGGGCCCCCCCCGCAGGTAACACACACACACAACCAACATGCCATTTCACTCTGATACAAAAAGCAGGGGGTGTGATGCAGTCGTCCAGAGCTCCCAGATTAGTTCATTTTTTCTAGAGAAGCCATCGTTTCATGTTCACACAGTTTCAGACTCTAGCTCAGTGACACCCCGCAAAGCTTCAGTGCCACTTTTCATACCTTGAAACCAAATTCAGATTCCAGCTCTTCTCCACCATCTCATACTTAATAAAGATCACAGAGGCCCAAGAGCAACACAAACATTCAACCCAGACATCAAAAACATGAGCCCTCTGCTGTTGTGAAATGGGTCGTCCCGTGGTCAGTTCACAAAAAGTGTGCTCATCATGACTGAGAGGAATCCACAGTCAAGGATTTTTAACATTTGTCAGTCCCATGTTTGGTGTTTTGGTTGCATGGGCCTTTCTGACCATGTAGAGTCCACAGAGGTAATGAACAGTCTCTTCCCTGAAGGGTGGAGGTGTGGCCTGAGGAGAATCAGTCTCTGGGTTTGAGCATCGTGGGAGGTCATCATGTCATCAAGCGTTTGAGGAACGGAGAGGAACTGAAGGGAATCTTCATCAAGCAGGTTTTACCAAACAGCCCTGCTGCCAGGACACAGTGTCTGAAGACCGGAGACAAGATTCTGGAGGTGGGGCTGTGTCTAATACCTGGATCTGTATATGAAGTTAATCTGCACAGCTATACATAAAATAAATGCACATGTTGCTCAGTTCTGTGGCTGTAAATGGGCACCGTAGTGTTAAACTGCAGACACACTGAACTCATCTGAGCCTCAGAGGAACAGGTGAACAGGTGACGATCATAAGCACGTTGAAAGCCTTTATCCACAACATGTGTTTTTTATATTGAACAGAGGCAGCAG
Source organism: Toxotes lorentzi (assembly GCA_037833715.1). Lineage (NCBI taxonomy): Eukaryota > Metazoa > Chordata > Actinopteri > Toxotidae > Toxotes > Toxotes lorentzi. The sequence goes on from JBBMJY010000022.1 coordinate 22,869,570, forward strand.
CACAGCTGGATATAGCTGCAGGTTTGATGATGATGCTGCAGCGTCTTTGTTTCACACATGGTTTTAAAACAGTGGATGTGTATTTGTGCATGTGTGCAGGTGTCAGGTGTTGACCTACGAGCTGCCAGTCATGAGGAAGCGGTCAATGCCATTAAATCAGCTCCAAGCCCTGTCATCTTCATCGTCCAGAGCCTGTCTGCTACACCACGGGTACTAACACACGCACTCACACACACACACACACACACACACATACACATTCAATGAATACAAGCACATAATGTAAAATGTGGTGAGACACCACATTTGCATTATGTGCTTGTATTCACAGAGTGTGTGTGTGTGTGTGTGTGTGTGTGTGTGTGTGTGTGTGTGTGTGTGTGTGTGTGTGTTTTTCAGCCTGTATCTCTAACAGCTCCCAGCTACAGCAAACACAAAGCAAACAGGACAGAGTCTCCGGTAAGAACAGAAACTGCCCCCCGTTTGGTGACACTGGTCTTTGTTGTGAAGGTGTCCTGGTCTCTGCTCTCTCCTCTTCTGTCTTTATATTTTCATTCACCACAAACAAACATGGTCCGACTCTGGTTTTGAAGTTTGGTCTTTTTAGTAACATCAGACTGTGAGTCCTGTAGAGTCCAGCAGAGGGCAGCACAACCTCAGTACACTGGACTGAAGGGGTTCAGTGTGGACTGAAGGGGTTCAGTGTGGACTGAAGGGGTTCAGTGTGGACTGAAGGGGTTCAGTGTGGACTGGGATAACTGGGATGTCTTAATGTTAACTTGCCATCAAAGGTTTCAGCTCTTCACAAACTGAAACTCCCTGCTAACAGTGCGAGTGGAGTCCACACCTCTGTCATCTTCTTAGAAGACTGGGGCACAGTGACCAAGGCTGTTTGTTTGTTGATTTCCCTGCAGAAACCTGGAGTAACCACACCCCAGCTGAGGCAGCCCCCACCTTACAGACCACCCAGCCAGACAGCGCACGAGCAGAAGTCTGACCTGGAGAAGGCCAAGGGTCAGTAACACTCACTAATATATAAACCAAACCCAGCCAAACTCACAGATGCTTCACCCTCTGGTTCTGTGTTCAAGCTGCGTTCCCAGTCAGCACTGAAAACAAACTAAATCTTTACTCATTAAACTTTGAGTTGTGAACACAACGCTTAGGCTGAAACTCTCCGTCTACCAGTCAACAGACACAGAAGAAGAAACTGTTCTCTGACTGAGTTTCATGTTGTTAAGGTTTTTAAAAACACAGGTGGTGACAAACACAGAAAGTGTTCCTGTTCTCACAGCTGTGGCGTCAATCGTCAGATCAAAATATGTCAAATACAGATCAGATTAGTCCCATTGATAAGCAGAAGTGTGTTGTTGAGGCTGTGTAGTTGTGCTGGTTGCAGTGATGGAACTGATCTCCTCAAAATGGACACACACTTTACACAGGCTGTAGTGATATTACAAAATAAACTGCTGGCACTCTGATGCCAGCAGGGACTGACAAGACAACAAGGACCAAGTCCATGACTGCCTCAGTCTTATTCTTTCATTTGTGATTCCCATCACATCAACACTTCACTGTGGGTTTATAACAAATTCACAACACAGTGTAATAATGTATGAAATAAAATACCATTCAGTGATGAGACGAAACTATGACCATAAATGGATGTTTCACATGTGACTGGTGACTGATGGATGTAATAACAGATGAAACATTATTATGTCGTGCGTCCTGTCTAACATCCTGTGTCCACTGTCACATGATAAATTACCTACTGTGTCTGCAGTTCGTGATGATCACATGATAAAAACACATGATAAAGTATTAAAACTCAGGCCAAATGATAAAAAACCTGAATAAGCTCAAAGGTGACCTGCAACAGTTAGTCAATAAATAGATTTACTGACAGAAAGTTAATCAGCAATTGATGATAAATAACATGTTCCAATTATTCTTTAACTTCCTCTGGTTCTGGTCCTGGCTCGTGTGAAAATGTTGTGTTTTTGTAAATTTAATTGTTTGGGTTGAGAATTGTTGGTCTGAAGATATGAAATCAGACTCTGAGACACTCTGAGAGTGATAGTAGGTAATTGCAGTTCTGAGTTTGCCTTCATGAAATTTTCATCTGTCAAAGTGTCTGTTGTGTGTGGCCACAGTGGAAACTGGTTAAAGCTGGAGACAGCTTTACAAGATATGATCAATAAAGGGAGATCAGTTCGTGTTTTTGTTTACAGATCATCACCTTTTCAATGAGGAAAGCTTTATTTATACAATACATTTCAAACAAACTGAGGCAGTTCAGAATGTTTGAAATTGGTATGAGACCAATAAAAAAAAATACAAATATAATGTGTGTGTGTGTGTGTGTGTGTGTGTGTGTGTGTGTGTGTGTGTGTGTGTGGAGATGTATTGGCTCTGACTTGACTCATAAACTTCAGACAGACTGAATGTGACCATCTGCCATGTTGGACGTGACAGAGAGAGAGAGAGAGAGGTCTGTTGGTTAGTAAACACACACACAAGCTGTCTTGGGTGTGTGTGTGTGTGTGTGTGGTCTTCTGCCAATTAGCAGTCAGTGGCAGCAGTTAGTGTCATCTTCACTCTGACTGAGCGTTGAAGTTGAAATGATGAAGATTCCTTAGATCACCTGAACATGAGACTTTGAATGTATCTTTTACTTCAGTAAATCTACTGTTTTGTTATTTTTATTTTATTTCACAGGTCTCATATTATCCTGCTAATTTCCTGAAAACTTTTCTTTAAGATTTCCTAAACATTAGCTGCTAGTTAGCTGTAAAATCTTGAAGCATATTTCTAAGAAAGGCCTGTGCATTTTGTTGGAAACTTTATTGTCCAGAGTTTATGAGCTATTTTGACTTGTCTTCTAAATCATTTCCTTGTTTTTTTTTTTGTTAAAAACTTGAATATAAAGAACAGGTAATCAGTACCTGTAGAAACCACTTCTTGGAAACACTTTAGTAATTCGCAGATAAATTCCAGCTAATTTTTCGGAAAGTATGAGGAAAGTTTCCAGGAAATACAGAACCCTTAAAATAAAGGGTTTCTAATAAAATAGCAGGAACAAAAACAATATATACAGTACCAGTCAAAAGTTTGGACATACCTTTTTTTTTCTTGTTTCTTGTTTTTTCTCTCAATCAGTTTCATGAGGTTTGCGACTACACTTGAGGACACATTCAAAGTTCTTGAAATCTTCAGGACTGACTGACCTTTATGTCTTAAAGTAGAGAATGGACTGTCGTTTCTTTTGACTAAGATGAGTGATTCTTGCCATTATATGGATTATAAGAGTAGTCAAATAGGTGACCCACAACAGATGGTCTCAAACACATTAAGAAGGCAAGAAATTTAACAAATTAAGTCTTTACAGCTGGTTTTCAGCTGTTAACTGAAAACCATTCCAGGAGACTACCTCATGAAACTTATTGAGAGAATCCCAAGAGTGTGCAAAGCTGTCATCAAAGCAAAAGGTGGCTACTTCAAAGAATCTAAAATATAAAACATATTCTGGTTGGTTTAACACTTTTTTGTTAACTACATAATTCCATGTGTGTTCCTTCATAGTTTTGATTTCTTCGTTATGAATCTACAATGTAGAAAGAAATAAAATTAAAGAAAAACCACTGAATGAGAAGGTGTGTTCAAACTTTTGACTAGTACTGTAGATCTGAGTGTCTTTAAGCAGCAGTGTTAAACATGTCTCTCTGTCGCCCTCATGTTGTTTCTTATTTGTATGATGAGGTTGTGCCTGTGATTAATTCAGATCATGTGATCCATTAGAGCGATAACCATCTGTGACAGCACCTTCCTCTGTGTGTCTGCGTGTGTGTGTCCAAACGTGGTCCAAAGAAAGAGCTGTGCTCTGGTGGTGTGTCGTCAGTACTGTGTGTAGAGGCTCATGCTCTGAGGCACTTCAGCAGCAGATAAAGAGACATGGCCGTGATGTAACATCCTGTCTGGTTTAGCATTAGCTCAGTGTCTGGTTGTTTCTAAACCCACAGAACATAATCACAGACTGATACACACACAAGTACCTGAGCCCATCTCAGTTTATCTCAGAGTATTTCATGTGTCTGTGTGTCTCAGAGTATATCTCAGTTTATTTTGATGCGTGTGTGTCTTGCTGTTGTCCTCTAAGCTAGCAGACTCTGTGTTAATGTGTGTGTTTCTGTCTTTGCAGGGCTTGTTTGAACCAGCAGTCCCTCCGTCCTGTCCATAGGCCTGTTACAGCACAGAGTGGAGGATTTCTTTCCATTATTGATTCTCTTTACTCTTTACTGTCTTCGGTCTGTCTTTTTCTGGGTTTGGGGGTTTTCTCGCTGCCTCTGCCTCCCTCTGGTTTGGGTGCGTTTGGTTTGGTGCGTTTGAAGCAGGCGGATGGGGCTGTGAGGGGTCCTTTATGTTTTTTCAGGCTGCTGGTTGGCGGGTTTAGCTCTTTAAGTGGGATAAACTCATTTGCTGCTGGTAGTAATGGGATGTGGTGTTTTTGAGGAGGGATCTGGATCAGCTGTCTCCTGGTTGGGTTGCTTTGATATGAGCTGTTTGGTCAAAAATAGGTTGTCCCTCTGTGCCAGATTTATTTTACAAGTAACATCTGTCTCGTTAAATCTTGAGATCTTAAAATCTATTCTGATACTACTCAGTTGGAAACAGTATCTGTGTGAATAATATACAGATTTATTTATTTGTCATCTAATTTTTAATTTTATTAGAAAAAGTAGATCATGATCTTTTCCTCTGAGGCTATGAAGTGGAATCACATGTATAGTAAATATACTGAGGAATTTCTGTGATTTAGTAATTTATCCTCCATGTTTGTTCTTCATGCTGCAAAGAAAAGTCTGTATTTCAGTCACATTTTCTGTCCAAATCCAAATGACTAACATTTATAAAAAGATAACAGTCATCCGGATAAATACTACCAGGTGACCTCTGTGTGACCTCTGTGTGAAATATGTTTGGTAATTTCATGGTAGGAGTTTTACTTAACAAAGATTCATGTGACGTCCTCTGACGTTATAAAAAAATCACAGGATGAGTCCAGCTAATCTTAGTCCACTGAGAATAACATGGAGGAGCAGCCAGTTCAGTGAAATATCCACTGAAATGAAAAGTCATGTTTAATCTACATCTGAATGTCAAGGTCTTGAATAAAATCTTATTTCCAGTTTTAATCTTTAAATGAAGTGATTTGTTCATCAGTCAACATGTTCAGTTAGAGCTGCAGCTAAAATTTCTTTTGATTTGTTGTTGATCGGTTTGTAAAATTTGACTCTTCATTACAGATTCAGTCGTCACTAAAGAGGCAACATAAATATGAAAACTTTTACTGAATAAAACTTCCTGTTAAAACCACCATGAGCTAAAGTCTCCAGCAGATTTATTTTATGTGAACATTATACAGCACCCAGTCTGCAGCCTGTCCTCTGGGACAGCCCAGACTCAGTCCTCCATTGTCTTTAGCCTGTCTTCTGGGACAGGCAAGGCTTCAGGCAGAAGTCAGGCCCAGCTAATGCTCATTTTGCTTGGATTTTACCCTAAACTTTGGGACAACAAAGGCATAGTCCCTCCTAATGTTTGTCCTGAATTCTGGGACAGCTAAGACTCAGTCACCGCCTGGTGTTTAGCCTGGACTCAGGGAGAACTTATGTTCAGTCCCCTCTTGTCTCTAGCCTGAACTTGGGGACAGCTGGGACTCAGTCTCCTAGTAGCAGTACATTTATGGGACAGATTCTAAAACAAATAGACAGATAGTGCAGGAGACTAAAATAAGGCACTGCGATTCCTCATTATCCTTAGTTTTGGGCAAACTGATTCTTGTCTCCAGCATTTTGATTAAGTGTGTTTAGACTAACTGGTAATTTGACTAAGTCACAGCTGATTAAATTCCTTCCAAACACATCATGTTTGGCATCATGAACGACAGAGTTTCCTGCCAGCTGTCTGATGGAAGACAACAAACACGTTTATGAAATGTATGACAAATTCTTTGCCAGCCATGCGGCATCTGGTGGATCTGAGGGTTTTTCACTGCAATCTCAATGAATTTGACACAAATAGCACAAAGCCCCTTGTTTCTGGTACATGAGCAGGGTGTGGAAACACTCAGGAGCAGAGTCAGATCTCATTTCTTTGTCGATAGTATACTAGCTGTGATGATGGGGCGGATACCATCCTGCTGCCTCTTCTTCTCTGTCGGCTTGTCTTATTTAGGTTCCTGATGAAAAACTATATTGGCTGCTACAACAGTAATAAATGACTCAGTTCAATTTCAATTGCTGTTTCAGGTTTGTTTTTCTCAGAGCAAAAGCAGCAGAGCAGCAAATATCCAGCATCTCACCGGCCTCAGACGCTGCTCAGCCTTTCTGTGCTGAGTCAGACCACGTCACGATGTGGCAGGAACTGTTTTCCCTAAATCATGTTTCCTGGTGACTGAATTTCTTGTAAGTGAAGTAAAAGAGAACTTGTTCTCAGTCCATCCAGTTGTTGAAAGATTTCATTGTTTACCAAAGACTTGGACCGGTGGATGTTTTTAGTCCCTGCAGTCACATCACTGCTGTGGCTTTAAATGATAGTGCGGCCTGTTTGGTAGTTTGTCACAGCACAGCAGCAGAAAATGCTGCAGAAGAACTGAGAACAGAAAATATCTACAGTTTACACCTGTGTGGTGCAGCTTCACTCTCACAGCAGAAAAACATGGACCTGGATGTAAATAAAGTTTCATCCAGCAAGTAGAGGACACACAGGCAGGTTGATAACAAAGTGGCTGGTGTGTTACTTTGTGTGTGTGTGAGGTCCTCTGAAGTCGTGTGATTTTCTAAAGAAATGCAATGTGTGTTGTGGAGAAGTGGCTTTGCTCCACTGCTCACAAACTGGTGGATGATTGGCAGCTCAGTGAGGAGGAAAAGAGGGAGACAGAGATGTTTTTAAGGGCTGAAGAAAGATGAAGAGGATGAATAAGCAAAAAGAGAAATCACACAGGAGCTTTACTGTGTGTATGTGTGTGTGTCTGTGTCTGTGTGGTGGGGGGGAGGGGTGGCATTCTGCTGGTGTCAGTCAAGGTGAACAGTTGCTGGTTGTTAGTTCAAATTTACGGTCCCAAAAACTGGTGGTCCTGAATCCTGACACATCCATGACTCAGAAGTGACTTTACCAAAATAGCATTTCATGTTTCCTGTTTCCTCCACACGCTCCTCATCCTCCTTTGAGGCTTTCTGGTGTTTAAACGTCCCAGTGCTGCTGGTCCTCACACAGATAGTCAGTCAAGAACACACACACATGCTCATTATCACAGCAGACGATCTGTTATCGAAGCTGCTACTCTGCTTCTGCCTGTGTGTGTGTGTGCGTGTGTGTGTGTGTGTGTGTGTGTGTGTGTGTGTGTGTGTGCGTGTGCGTGCGTGTGCGTGTGTGTGAGTGTGTGTGAGTGTGTGTTTTGCTGAAGAAGGCCACACCAATCAGGTCAAGGACTGTGCAGCTGAGGTATCAAGGAACTTGTGCATCACACACACACATTCCTGCTCCCTGTGATAAAGAGAGATTCCTGTATGAGCGAGTCTGATCCCCTGATCAAGTTTTGTGATTTTAAGGTTGTCGGTTTGATTCCCAGACTGACAACCTTTGACCCTCCCGCTGCTGCAGGCAGCTGCTCAGTAGCAGCAGTGAAGTCAAACTGCAGCCTGTTTATTATTCTCCTTCGACATCCACACACACACACACACGCAGTTTATTAAAATTGCAGGCGTCTCCTCCCCCAGGTGATACAGCTGTCCTTGAGAGCAGGATGAATCCCTGTTTCTGTTCTCTCTCTCTGGCCTTGTTTTCTGGAGTTTGTGCTGTTCTTGTTCTGTTGCCGTCCTCAGGCGGGATCAGCCTACTTGATGTCAGCCTCACCGCGGTCTGACCTGACAGTCGTGGACCTTTTGGAACTAAAACAAGCGTAGGGGACGACGGTTCCTGGTTTTATTCCATGTAATTGAAGACAGCTGACACAGAACATTGTTCCACCACTTTGGTCTGGACTGAAATAGCTCGATAATTTCTAGATGGATTGTCAGGACATTTTGTACAGATGTTCATGTTCTCCAGAGGATAAATTCTCCTTTGTGTTCCCATCAGCTTCCTTTGCTTTCTGTTCAAACCTTAAGTATCCTAAACATAACGACAGGTGGGACACAGGAAGAGAATCCCAAGATCTGGGGTCAAAGTCCAGTTAAAGTCCTCAGAGGATGAACCGTTCACCAAACATTCCCACCTACTCACAAGAGATCTAATGGTTTGGTGGCCAGATTTCTCTAAAATCTCTTGAGCTTATTTGTGATACTCGGAGAACGAATCTTTTAGATTTTAAAGTGAGTTTTCCTGTGGCGCCACCCTCAAGACAAATTTTTACTTTTTTTCATCTCCACAACTTTTGCGGATCTAAGAATAGACACACCATGAGGTGTTTAACCTACATTTGTGGTCCAATTTTTGATGTGCTGAAGCTAAAATTAGTGTTTTCTCTGCACCATCCCGTCTCTCTGGTGTCAGTGCAGTTTGTTTAAAGTGCTCCACAGAAATAAATGTATATTCACAGTCACTGGAAAGTTAATTTAATCAGATGAAACTTGATTGTGGCTGTGGGGAAACTGGGTCAGCAGACAGTCACAGGACAAAGCAACCAGACAAACAGAATATAAATAGAAACTGAGCAGAAACACAATTACATCACTAAAGGGTGTTTTAATGTAGCTGTGAAAGTACGTGTGTGCAGATGGATGGAAAAACTGAAAGAGATGAAACAGACAGGGAGCGTGAAATACAGGCTGTCAAGTTTTGATCCTTGTCTGTCTTCTGTTATGTGAAAGTGTCTGTTGATGTCCCCTGGTGTGTACTGCTCATCACTGTTTGGGTAGTTGTGTGTTCTGGTGTACATTGTTGTTAAGATGTGTGAGTGCACAGAAAATACATGCATAACGCTGATGATGATGAGAAATTTGTTTTGTTGTATAGTTTTACTTTAGTTAATTTAATAAGAATAATGAACAATCACTTATAAAATATGAATCAAATTATCTGTGCTCGACTCATTCATCTGGATCAGTTTTGAATTTGTTCGTATCTCAGGGACATTTTTAAATACGAAAGGAGAAATGAGGCCCATTGTTTGAAAATGAGCTCAGACATCATTTCATTTCTGTACTGCAGACCCATGTTTGACACTTTTCTGAAACTCAGTAGAAAATGGAGATTGTTTATTTATTGACTCAGATGCTGATGGACTCAGTTACCTTGGTTTCAGTCCTGCTTCTTCCTACTATAAATCCTCCAATGTAAAGACTGAAAAATGTTCAAATGTTATGGAAAATGTTTCTGCTTCACTGATGAGAAACATTAACACTCAGATTTTTGCTCTCGTTGACCCTTTTTATCCTGATGTATTATAACGAAGGAGCGGAAGACTGAAGTTTAAATGAGGCGCCTTTAAATATCTGCCTTTAAAATCACAGCCACATTAATTAGCATTTTCTTAATCAGGCCCTTATGATTAGACACAACTTCGCACACACACGTTTGTGCTTCTGTCTTTTTGAGGACACTCGTGACATAATGCATTCCCTAGACCCTTACCTTAACCTTCACCATCTGAACTGAATGACTAACCCTAACCCTGGAACCAAGTCTTAATCAAAATGTCCTCACTCCATAAGGTCTATGCTTTTCTGGTCCTCACAAAGACAGATGTATAAGAACACACACACACACACACACACAGTTTTCACCTCCTTCACAGCATGACACAGTCCTGATTCTGTCTTCCTCCTCTTTCTCCTCTTTCTTCCTCCTCTCTCACCTGTCGTCGCCAGAGGTTTATTTGCAGAACCAGCAGCAGGTTTCTGTTTCTGCCCTGAGAATTCACTTACACCCAGAGTCTCATCTGCCTCATAGTTTACATTTTAATGCTTTCACTCCTTCATATTCTGGTCATTTTATAGATCTCGTTATCTTCAGAGCCTCCAATAAGGTCAACAGCTGAGAAAGCTTCATTTCCTCCTGAGCATGCACCCCTCAGAGCTGATGCAGGCTCATAGTACCTTTTGCTAACACAAGCATATCATGAGTAAAAATGCACAGTGAACATTAAAGAGTCAGGTTTCAGTGTGGAGCTGTGTTCAGGCTGCAGGACGTCACTGTTCAGCCATGTTGGAATCCTGATGTTTTTATGACAGTGTTCAGATATTAAAGCTGAGACCGACTATAGGTAGGACCACTAAAGCTTTTCAGAGCCATATGAAGAATTAAAAAAAATCCCTACAGTCAGTGAACCTTAAAGGAACAGGGAGAGTCTGATGAAAGACGCTGTCCACATACATGACGCTAAATGTTGCATGCAGTGTTTGATCCTCACGAGAGACTAAAAGTCAGGATCTCTCTGCCTCTATGAGGTCTCTGAGTTTTTTTTAATCTGTCTCTCATGAGTTTTCAGGTTTGATGGTGGTTTGAAACTAAATCACTGTGATTCCTTTTAAACCAAGACATTATAATTTAAACACGAAGGAGGAGAAAAGTGTCAGACAAATGCAGGAAAGAAGAATGTAGTAAGTTAGCAAACATAAATGTAAAGAAAAAGCAGGTTTTAACACTGCAGGGCTCCAGTAGAGGAGTGGTGCTCGAAACTTTACCTGAAAATTGGAGCCCTGAAAAACAGCCCAGCACCCTCTCGGTTTTAAATGTTTGCAAAATTAGTTTTATGAGGAATAAAACTGATCAGTTTTTTTTTTTTTTTTTTTTAAAGACCTGAAGGTCTTAAAAAAAAAAAAAAAAAAAAGAGTGTGTTATAATGAGAAAGACTCCACAGGTAGCTCCTGCCTGAAGTTATTCAAACCCAGGACTCCAGATTTTTATGGCAGCACCGTTCGATCCAGTGAAATATTAAGGATGTCTTGTGTAAGTTCAGTCCGGCAGATTTGGTATCTTGGTAACTCTGAATGATATTTAGCCAAATAAAATAGTTTGTTCAGAAGCACAGGTCCTGTGGAGACCTGTGAACAGGACAGTTAAAGAGATTATATGAAAGCTGCATTAATAAGACCTTGTGATTGTTGGGTAACCAAAAAGCCTTATTGATTGTAAATCTGAAGGTGAAGTGACACATTTTCTATTTTGGTCAGTTGTTTTTCCTCAGCAGGAGCCGACAGACACAGCAGCAGCTACTGTCTCTGTAACTGACAGATACTAACAGGCAGTTTGTAGGATCCGCTGAATGGAGAAACCCTCCTCCACAGCCTGACAAATACACCGGCTGAAGGAAAAACTATAGACTGAAATACCTGCAAAGGCATTTCTCAGGATCATCTGCTGATTGTAGCCAGATACAAGTCTCCAGACCAGAGTCTGGATTTAATCTGGTGGTAAGATCACTAGAAATGTGTTTAGCAGCAAAGAGCTAAACTCTGATAGATCACATCTGCGAGTATTGTGCTCGGCCTTACAATTTTCAGAATAAGAGCACTGACTATTTCTGAGAGACCTGCTGTCAGAAAGGAACACTGATATTCGACCATCGTGCAAAACACTGCGTTACAAAAAATACAAATATTTTGTAAATGATTTCTGATTACCGTATCTGCACATGGCACCCACAGGATGGTAAAGGTGAGAGAATAATCATGGTTATGACAAATAAACTATTTGCCCTTGTGGTTGAGGTGCAGAATCTTCCAGTATGAATGAACTACATGAGGAGACCGTGCAGGAAGAACAGTGGCATCACTTGTTCAGTTACTTTAAATGACCTGTATTTTTCTCACGAGCAGACTTATGTGAATAGTGACTGTGGCATGTCAGAAACAAAGGAGGAAGTAGCTTGATGTTGCTTTTGTGCCACAAAAGCTTTAACATCAACAGAGCATGTGACTTGGACACAGTTGACATCCAGTCTGCTACCAAGAGAAAAGAGAAAACTAAGGCGGTTTGAGGTTTTTAAGGACCACTTGAGAACTCTCTCATGAAAAATAATGGTGTCTTATGGTCAGTTTTTGTGAGGGTCCATGGTGACCTCTGTGCAGAAATCCATGGGCAGCTCAAAATTAGTGACCCTGTGAACTGAGCGTCGAAAATAAACTTGTTTTGTGCTGTGTGTTTGGACTGTGGTCCACATCTTTGGTCCTGTTCTTGTGAAGTGGTTACACACTGTGTTTTCTGCCTCCTTTTTCTGCCTCCTCACCGGCAATACCGTCTGTCCCAGATTCTTATACACGCAATATGCAAGAATGCAAGAACGCTTTGAGGTCTCTCTGTCAAACTTTATACAAATGTTGACTGAATTAAGGCAGATCCAAAAGGAGTTTGGAGGTCAAAGGGCAACGTCACTTTTACCATATTTATGTTTTGCATGGTAATGCAATATCGTAAGAACCGTTTGAGGGATGGTCTTCAAACTTTGCTCAAATGTTGACTGTGACTCAAGGATGAACTGATTAGATTGTGGAGGTCAGAGGTCAAAGGTCAAGGTCTCTTTGACCTTAATGCAAATGTTGTGCTTCAGAATGTGTTATCTCCACAATGCTTTGAGTGATGTTCTTCAAACTTTGCACATATTATCACTGCTTGTCAAAGGTGGAGTCAATATGTATTAGAGGTCAGAGGTCAAAGGTCAAGGCCACTGTGATCTTGTGTAAGTTTTGCTTGTGAAAACCCAGCATTAACCTTCCCAAACATTAAAATTATCACTACAAAACACCCATAAGCTACAAACAGGCACCCAACCACATGGAGGCAAATCACCACCATGCAGTAGGTGCAGGAGAAAACAGCGTGTGTGTGTGTGTGAAAATGGTCTTAATTGAGGCTGCTCGCTCTCCTCTCGGACGCTGTGATGGTTTGGTTGCGTTTGATTTGTGACTCATGTTGAGGCAAAGAGGAGGTGGTGGTCTGAATGGTGATGAGTGGACAGTCTGTGTGTGTGTGTAGTTGTCTGTTGATGAGCTTTTTGCCTCCAAGTGCATGTGTGCATATCCATGGGTGTGTGTTAATACAAGCTATGTGTGTTTTTGTCCTTGAGTGTGTGCAGATTCACTCAAGCATTTGTATTTTATCTGTGTGTGTGTGCATGCTGGATCAATAAGCTATCATAACAGAACAGTTGGCTGCCTGCATCAGCTCCCCACAGACTGTTACAACACAGCACACCGCTCTGAATTAATGCATTACTGTTTGCGTGTGTGTGTGTTGATGCTGATTAGTCTCCATCTCTGTTTCCTGTCCTCATCTACCCTCCACCCCTCTTCTTTGATTGCTGCAGCGTTCACACACTCACAGTCATCATGTGCATTGAATGGATCATTTGTAGCTGATGTGCGCTGAATCAGAGCTGTGGTTTTTAAAGCAGGGACCCGGGGTCTTCCAGGAACCCCAGGAGTCCTTTAGGAGGGAATTGTTAGTGCTTCCTCTGAGTCTTGTGAAGGTCAACAATGCTCCAACATGCTGAGCACAAAAATTCAGAATTCTGTGGAATAAGATTCCAGCCATCGCTGAGAAGATAGAGAACACGATGGAGTCCGTTAAAAGATTCTAGGGCCTACTTCCTCCTTTGTTTCTGACATGCCACAGTCACTATTCACATAAGTCTGCTCGTGAGAAAAATACAGGTCAAATTTCTTAGGGATATCCTGAAGATCTTCAAGGTGGATCCGGAAGTCCTAGAGGTGCTTCTCTGAAAACTGTGAGTTTAGTGGACTCTAAGGCACAGGAGTATCAAAGAGTTCCAAAAGGTCTTTCTTGTCAGACATTAAGAGGTTCTTGGGACACAAGCTGAAATAAAAGGGGAAACTATGGGCATTTAAAGAGGTTTCAGTCTCTGGAGATATTGCAGATGTCTGTTAATAGGTTCTGGAGTATTCCTGATATGGACTGGAGGTTCATAACAATATTCCGTAGATGTTTAAGGAGAGATCCTTATAGAGGATCCAGAGTCTCTGTTTAAAGACTTCTTGAACTACTCCCTTTTTATGACGTGGTTTCAGGGATTCAGGAGTTTCCAAGTGAAAATTAGTGGTTTCAAGAAGTCTGTATCCAATTTTATAGCGTTTTAAGCATTTTTTTTAGGAGGATGAAGGGGTTTGAAGAGAATCAAGGAGACTAAGAACATTTTGGGTGTTCTTGGGTATCGTAAGGTGTTGTTGGAACATGTGAAAAGTCCTTTAAGTCCTGTTTCCCAACCTCTCTGAGAAGCACAGAAGGTAGATCATTAGGATCTAGGTGTGTCTGAGGAGGGTTCAGGTGATATCTGAGGAGATTCTTGGCCTGACCTGTGGTTTCCAAGAAATCTCCAGGATTGTGGTACAGATTCAGATCTCCCAGTTCTCTGTTCTCCATGAGGAGATTCCAGGGATCCTTCATCAGGGAAACATTGAACTGCTTTTCTCTCAAAGACTCAAGCTTCTTTTTGGAGTCCTCACTGTGTTCCCAGATCAAGGATGTTAAGCTGGTACGAGAAAGGTTATTACTGCAGGAATGTTGATTAAATGTTGGTTAAATGTCGGTTTTCCTTTCAGTCAAGTGAGTGTTCAGTGAGTGAATGAATTCTGTCTGTAGATTTTTTCATCTTCACACAGCAGAAACGAATCTGTAAGTTTCCATTCCAAGAGAAGGGCTGGCACAGAGCGAGGAGGAAAAATAGATTTTGATGGAGTGAGAGAGATGGAAGAGAGAGGGGAAGGGGGGAGAGGCGTGGGGTGGGGGTTGGGGGCTGAGCAGCAGGAGGATGGTAAAGAGCTGACTGGGAGAGGAGAGAGAGAGTAATCGAGGTTGGAGTGTATAACAGAGCCATTCGTCGCTCTCTGTCTCAGTATCACAGCAGTCGGCGACACACACACACACACACATCTCGTTTTCTGGATTCCGGAGCTTTACAGCAATCCTGAACCTGAGACGACACACACACACACACACACACACACACACACACACACACACACACACACACACTCAGCGGTACATGTGGATTTATCGTGGTGTGTGTGAAGACTGAAGTATGGACGATGTTGCCGCCAGGTTTGTATGCTCTCTCACTCTTTCTGTGTGTGTGTGTTTTGTGTGTGTATGTGTGTGTGTGTGCTCTGGTGATTCCTCGAGTGTTGGTCACAGCTTCAGCATGTATAGTCCAGGTATGAGACTGTGTTTCCACCATGTTCCTGTCAATATATTGAGTCCAAGTAGAGGTCACCTTTAACCTGTCTCCACGTCTGTCTGCCTCTGTCTGCTCGTCTGACCACACACACAGAAACAGGTGGGTGCAGACTTCTACCCATCAGGGTGATGCTGCATTGTTTAGGTGTGTGTGTGTATGTGTGTTTGCGCGCACACATACAGTGAGACAACAAACAATGTCCTGATTCATTCATCTGTGCGGGTCAAGGGGTTTTCTATGTATGTGTGTGTGTGCATGTGTGTGTGTGTATAGCTTGTGAAGACTAGCGCAGATTGGCTTGGCGGGCTCCCCAGGTGATGCTGCATCACTCATTCACCCTCCTCACACACACAACACACAAACGACACACACAGACAGATGCAGATATATGCTAAACACACACATGCTGTATTTCTTTCTGTTCCTGTTTCTGTTTTTTGTTTCTGTGGACTTCAAAATGAAATATTCCTTATTTCCATGAATAATATCCATTATTATTATATTTTTAAAAATAAAAACATATTCATTGTCAGATAAACAAAATACTGCAGCGTCTGTTTGATTGTTTCAAATTTCAGGTGAGGAGGGTTTTTTCAAATTCAAATTCAGATTTTCAAATTCTACGCTAATAACCAAACATCTAACTGTGGAACAGGGTCTTTCTCAGCAGAAATGATCTCATGTTGTTGTTTCTTCAGTATTTGTGTTAGTGCTCGCTGCAGAGCCAGCTGAAGAAACACTTAGAGTTCAGCATCAAACTTCATGGTTTTACTCACTTCTTCATCCTCATGTTGGACTGAGGCAGACTGAGCGCTGCAGAGACTCACTGTCGCAAAGCTCTATTATGAGATGGGCATAGCTGGTCAGCATGCTAACTTCAGTAGAAGAAAAGAGGTGATAGAAGCAAAACAAGAGTAAACACTGGTGTTGATTTCCACCACTGGAGACAGCTGTGTGAGTAAAGGAAAGAAGTCTAATGCTGAACTCACAACATTTCCTCTGAACTGGTCAGTAAACAGCTGTTAACACTAACATTGCCATGTAGTGACAGATAAACATAACATATACACCTTTAAACATCACAGCTCGACAAGAGCGGACGTCAAGAGCCTGTGGTTAGTTCACTGTCTGTAATAACAGCAGGACAGCTGAGTATCAGTGACTCTGCTGTGCTTCACATTTAAAGATGAATTGTATCATGGTTAAAATGCTGGAACTCTTATGTAAAGCATGTGGGGTACACTATTTTCTGCACCAGTTGTTCGTCTGTGGTTTCATTTATCTGGTGTAAATTCTGCCTCTTCATTTCTTCTTATAGATTTAGATCCTGTTTTAGTTTTACATCAGTTTCCACTAATCCACTCACTCAGTGCAGCAGTCAACATGCATGGACTTCCACGCCAGTATTCTTCTCAGATTCAGATTCAGATTCAGATACTTTGTCATTCGCTTTTACGATTTTTTAAATGGTTTTATGGTTATATATTTCTATAATTATTATTATTATTTTAGCCTGAAAAGTATAAATAGTATAAATAGTTCCAGTTATGGTATACAGTATATACAGAATGTACAGAAATATACAGAATATACAGTACAGGAAAAATATTATATATATATATATATATATGTGTGTGTGTGTTATAGTAATTGCACGTAATTGCACATGCCAGGAGTGAGATAAGTAAGGATATATATATATATATATATATATATATATATAGGTGTATGGTCCCTGAGAGAGGTAGCCGGTACAGCCGCTGCTGAGCAGAGCGCCGCCATCTTTGTTGTCTTCTACTGTGTGATTAGAGAAAGGAAAAAAACGTGAATCGTGACACAAAAAAAAAAAACAACATACATAAAAAGGTAGAAAAGAGAAGCTCATTTTAGACCTTTGGGAATCACATTGAACAAAATAATCAGAACTCAAAGGTCTGTTTTTGGACTTTCAGCCACATCTCACAGTCTTCATTTAGTAAATGGAGCTGATACATAATCAATAACTGATCACTTCTAATCACACTCTCAGTTAGTGTCTGTGTCAGAGTCTCGTTCTGTGAGTTTGTAGATAGGTGCCTCACAGCCTCACCAGACTCCAGTGCAGCCGGAGTTGATGACCCACCTTTTCCACACACATATTTTGGCTTGTCATAGCAGAGGTGTCTATAATCACATTGAAAACGAGTGCCGTCCGCTTAGGTGAGCTGGTCCCAGGGTCCTGCTGTTGTGGATGCTGGTTCACTAACATTGTTTTACCAGGACACTTGATGGAACAGTTGATGCTGTGGTCAGTGACTAAAGACACAGCTGCAGTGTTTTTAGTCTCAGTACTTTTACAGCTTCTGTCTGAACCTCTGTGGTCTGGGGTTTAGTTTCACTCCCATGTTCCTTATTTTACGGTTTACTGGTCATATTCAGCCGTATCATAGCTGTGTTCAGTTAGTGCTGATGCAGACCAAACATTTCATGCTGTGGCTGCTACACATCAAAATATTTTCACGAACAAGCAGCAGCTGGTCTGCTCTGTGAGGTCTGAAAAACCCTTCAGGATCTGCTGCTGCTGGAGTTTGAGCCAATGTCACCACGGTTATCGAGGCTGTGTCTTTCTGTTTACTCAGTGGGACGCTGACGTTGCCTTTTCAAATGATGGAAGAATTGTCATTTCCACGTCACTGATGTTGTGTGACTCTCCTCATGGTTGCTCATTGTGTTGTGTGTTCCCTGTTCTGTAACCCTGCTGCTGTAGCCTGAAAGTGGTTGTGCAGATGAGGCTCAGATGCAGAGCAGAGACGTTCATCAAATCAGTTTCTGTTTTTCTACAGGGCGCCTGACGACCGTCGGTCCTTTAATATGTTGCTGGGCACTAGATAGTGACGTCACTGCTGGACCTCAGTAGGGCTGTGAACACAACCAAGCCATTAACTCACACTGGTAATTATACTAGTTCTAAACTAGCACTGATGCTGGTAGTAATACTGGTAATACTGGAGCTGCTGTTTCTGTTTGTCTGCACAGAAACTCTCCTGCCTTCAGTCTGTTGTTGCTAACTGGACCAGTTCAGGCAGTGCTGGTAGTAGATTAATGCCACCTCCTCTGGGAATCTGTGTGTGTGTGTGTGTCTCGCTGTGTGTGTGCAGCAGCAGGCTGAGCTACTGTTGCATTGCAGTGACCTCCAGCAGCTACTGCAGCAGTGCTTCATCCACACTGAGGGAGGATAACAGCGTCTCCTCTCCTCAGCTCTCTCCTCTGACCCTCCTTCTTCTTTTCTGTCTTTCTTTCGACTGGACAGATGGAGGAAAGAGAAATTCCCCACTAAACGTGTTGTTTGAGATCACTGACACAGCTTCAGCTCTCAAATTCCAAACTGTAAAAACCTTTAAATAAATGCAGAGAGCAGCTTCACATGGAGTAAATCCAGGGAACCTTAAAGCTGAAGATGGAAAAAAATATCACTCTCAGGTGGAGGAAGGAGAAAAGCTTTATCTGAACCCGTCATTTAGTCCAGAGCATTAAGGTTTTTTAATAAACCTTCTCTCCTTTCTCTTCTCACAGTGTCGGAGGAACATTTTTCTTCTGTGTCCAAACTGTGGCTGTTTTCTGAAATATCTTGAGGTCACATTATTGCGTCTACATTAGGGTCGTTCTGTGGATCAATTAGACAACAGGAACAGGATCAGACTACAGAACAATCCATAAGCCTGTAGTCTGCTGATTGATGACAGGAACACACACCAAACTGCTGCAGGGAGTCAGAGATGGAAAGTAGATCACCCATAGAGCTGCACAGCTTTAGAGGTAGAACCAGCAGGAAGAGCAGAGTCGAGGGTTTGTGCTGCTGCTGTTTTACTTCCAGCAGACACACACACACGCACACACACACGGGTAACCAGTGTTTCGGCCCTATTTCACCCTCCAGGGCACACTACTATTACAGCCAGTGACATTTACATCACAGACAGTCAACATGAAGAGGAATGATGGAACCAGTCACAGCTCAGCTTTGCTTTAAATAAACACAGAGGTGGTTTAGTCTCTGAAAAATAAGAGAACCATTTTGAATTTTTATTCCCAGTTTGTCTCCAGGCATAAATGAGGACTTCTCGGTTTTTATAGTGTTTTTTGTGAGCTCTTCAACAGTTCAAATCCCTTATTTATGTGTATTTATAATGTATCTCTTGCTGTTTCTATTTTTATTTTATCTTTGTACACTTTTAACTTCTTTGCAACAAACCCACAAGTGTTCAGTTCCCTCCACTGCTCCAGGTGAAGCTGAGCCTTGATAGTCAGCAGTGATGAAGCTATAGCATCAATTTATTATTTTGTTTTTCATTATTTCCTTTAGGTTAGTGATTTTTTGGTTAGTCCAGTTTCACCTGCAGAGACTCTGAAGGCTGTAACGTGTTTTACTGCCACAGAGGAAATAAATGAATGAGGAGTGAAAATGAGTTCAGAGCAACAGAATCGTTTGTCAAATAGCTGAGATTTACCACCGACAGAGATGATGAGGAGCTGAAAAATGCTAAGTGGCCTGACAGGAGTCAGTGTGAGGATGTGACTGGGACAAATGTGGGATTTATATTCTGATTTACAGGTTTCTGATTTCACGTTTTATTTATGGGTAAGTAAAGGCTTCAGCGATGAGGACTCTATTCTCCTTGGATTAATGAGATCTCTGTAAATATGTTATCACAGTGTGTGTATTATCCACAGAGCAGAAAACACAAATGTACACTTTGATTTTACAGGTAAAATATGAATCTGAAAATTGACTCCAGCTCTTACTTAAATGCAGGATTCAAACAAGAATTAAGAAGTGTTCAGGCAGAAAGGAGGCAGATTTTCACCTCAGGTTATTTGTACAAATGAGAGACTGTGGTCGGTCTGTTTTCAGTCTGTGGTCAGTCTGTGGTTATTACTGACTGTGTGGACGTTGGCTGTACTCAGGCCAGAAATACATGAACTAGGTGAAAAGTCAGAGGTTCAGCAAAGTTATTCCAGTTCATCCTGAGGGGAGCATGAACGTCTGAACGTGAACGTCTGTTGCATGATCAGTGGATCAGAAATAGAAATCTGAAGTAACAGAAGCTCTAAAGTGTAGAGAAGTGAAATGTTTCCCTGAAATACACACAGCTCCGACTCCTGTCTGTGCTTTTCTGTGTGTGGAAATGTCAACAGAGAGTTGTGTGTGTGTGTGTGTGTGTGTGTGTGTGTGTGTGTGTTTGTGTGTGTGTGTGTGTGTGTGTGTGTGTGTTTGTGTGTGTGT
>JBBMJY010000022.1:22920535-22938283 GCA_037833715.1 Toxotes lorentzi
CTTCATATTGAGATCTGATGTATCTAATGTGTTTCTTTAAAGTGCTCCTTTAATTTTTGTGAGCAGTGTATATATATGTGTGTGTATGTATGTGTGTGTGTGTGTATATGTATGTATGTATGTATATATGTATATCGTGTGAGCTAATGTTGAGCTAATGTATGTTTTTAATGTCAAATCTTAATCTGAAGAGTATCTATGAACTAAAAATGTCACTTGAATGTAGTGCAGTAAAAAGTAGTTTTCTGTTAAACAGTTTAATTATTAATCACAGGCCATTCTTTCATTGATCAGTAATGAGAGTCGACACAGCAGATTGTCAGAAAAGATACTTATTAATCAGTGCAAAGATCACAGGACAGACAGATGCTTCTCACGTTTACTGATTGAGGATTTAAAAAGCCAGAAATCAATATTATACTGAACTGATTTCTCACTAGAAATGTGCTGCATTGGAAGATACAAACAAAACAGATCTAGCAGTCACAGCAGATATTAGTAAGTAAATTCAACATGGATGATATCTGAATTAAAAAATAACTGTTTGTTTTCTGTCGCTCCGTCCACAGCTGGTGAGGACGACGTTCAGACAGCAAATAGAACTGGTTCAGGTGGGTCACATGGCAGTAACTTTGTCATCAGTGCTGTCGATCACCAGGTTGTCATAAGCGTTCATCTCGTCTTCTTTGCTCCTGATCAGCAAACAAAAACACACAAACTTGGTGGTTAAAAAATATGTTGTAATAGTAATTATAGTAGTGCTGGATATTTTCCTGCAGTGAAAGGGGACTGAATTCTAAATGTAAATGTCTGCAGCATAAAGTTCCTTCAATAATTTTGTTAGGAGAACTTGCTGGTTGTACCTGACCGTGTTCAGGGTGGTCTCGTAGACGGTGCTGTTGGTCATAACCAATTCATTTTCTCTCCCTGACTCCACAGAGGCCCTCCCTCTGCACACCGGGGCAAAAACACCATTTAAACTTAAAAAGTCAAATACACAGTTTGCTGTTGTCGACATTAAAGCCACAGTAACTGTGTTGCTTCAGTTTTAATGATATCTCTCTGAGTGCATAAAAAAAAACTTCTCCAACTGACCTGGACTCCTCACACCAGGCCTTTTTCACCAGGAAGCCGACAAAGGTGAGAAAGAGGAAGCCGGCAACAGCGATGATGCCTGTGAGCCACTGAGGCAGCAGACGCTCGCTGACCTGAGTCTGATCTGAGACACAAACACAGAGGTCAAAGGTCAGTGGTCATCTAAACTTTTTTTAATGTCCATTTCTATACCAGTAAAATTCCACCCAAACTTTTACTCACTAAAATACAACACTCGCTAACCTGAACTAAACTCTTTTATCTGCTAAAATAAACCATCAGCTAGTGGTTTATAAGTTTATGAGAATGGCTGAATGAGGTTTTAAACTCTCTTAGGTGATGTTTAAAATGGTATTTTAGCTGCTATTATAAACCACTGGCCTGAACCTGAATTAAAGTCTTTTAGCTGATAAAATAACATAAATGTAAATATTTTAGCCATCAGCTGACCTGAACAAATGCTACAATAAACCAAAAGCTAATAGAACATAACTTGTTCTAACTGCTACAATAAACCACGAGCTAACACGACCTAAACTCTTTTAGTTACTAACATAAACCTATATTTCAGCTGAACTGTAGTTCAGGTTCAAGCTAAACAGTAGGTTCCCAGAAATCTTAACCGGACATAAAGGCTGCTTTATCATCTATTTTTATCCAAAAATGTTAAAAGAAAATATATAGACACATATACATTTATATAAAATGTAAAAATAAAGTAAATACATTTCATAATTCCCAAACCGATGTCTTCAAACTGTGTACCTGTGCTGACAGTGAAAAGAAATAAATCAAATTATAACAGTGTTCTCCAGTGGAAATGACAAGCTGATTAATGCATAATGATTGATTGATAGAAAATCTGCAGTGATTTGTTTTGTTAATTTTTCAAGCAAACATTTGCTAATCATAGCTTCTCACACGTGAATATTTAGTTTTTCTTTTTGATATCACAGTAAAGTGAATATCTTTGCATTTTGGACTATTGATAAAATAGAATATGGAGAGTGATCGATAATAAATATATTGCTGGTTGCATCTCTCAAGTAGTCACTGATTTGTTTTCAGATAATTAATTAAAGGACGTCTATCCTTGAGCAGTAGTATTACTTGTGTTTTTCTAGAGCTTGTTAATACAGTTTGTACCTGTCTGGGAAGTAACTGCTTCGAAAGTCAGCAACAAGCAGAAAATCACTGCAGAGAGTTTCCCCGTCTTTCCCATCTGCTCTGACTGAAGAAAAAAGTCCTGAAAACTGAAAGAGAGTAAAAGTAAAGCTTCAACAGCTGATTTAAAACTTGCCCTGAGCCCTGAGAGTTAAACTACTAGCAGAGTGAAGCTGAGAGTTTCAGGTGTTGTTGGTGTGTTAGGTGGATCAGCAGGTCAGCACAGTTCTGTTAATGGTTAACTCAGACTGACAATAAAAACTGTGATTCACAGGAGGAGCACTTATCTGACCTCACAGTTTATGACTGATCTGAAAACCTTTTCCTGTTTTCGCTCAGGTGAACAAATCAGTGTATAATTATTGGAACCAGTACTGATAAATATGTGATGATACTGTACAAAGTACAACAAGTTAACAAGAATATTCCCCAGGAAAATC
This sequence comes from Toxotes lorentzi, assembly GCA_037833715.1. Lineage (NCBI taxonomy): Eukaryota > Metazoa > Chordata > Actinopteri > Toxotidae > Toxotes > Toxotes lorentzi. The sequence goes on from JBBMJY010000022.1 coordinate 22,923,235, forward strand.
TGCAGTTTGAGTGTCACACTCACCCCATGAAGTCTTGGAGGTGGGGCTTCTGAACAGTTTGTGTGCTGCTTCTTCACAGAGGACGACGGCTGCAGTCAGATTCACAGCAGCTACAGTATTCACATACAACACATCAAACTATGTGAGTGTCCATCTGAGTGCTACTCCTAATGTATGACTAAATACTGTAACTGTGTTGTTAGCATGCCAAGCTATTTACATTTTCTACTTGTAATCTATGGAAACAAAGGGATGAAAGTATTTTTTCCATATTTTGATAGAAACAGGTGGATTCTAGGAACAAAACAGAGGTTTTAATACAGTTCTCTGATTATAAATAGCTGTTGGCTGCATAATGATTTATCAAAACTAAATATTTTCAATAATTGTACATGATAACTCATGTTGTGAACTGTATATTAACAGTGTGTATGTTGTATATTTAATATGTACATTAACCTACACATTTCCTAACAAAGAAAATATTTTGTTGCCTAATTTTGTGTTAAGCCTCTGAGAATCCTGAGGTCTCATACTGTAGGACACCAGGGCCCAAACTGGGACTCAGTGTCCTACAGTATGAGACAGGTGGAGGAGGGTTTGGCTCTGAGCATGCTCATGACGTTCAGGTTGAACTGGGCCGGGTTGTAGTCCCGGAGGTCGGACTCAGAAGTCTGCTGGACATCCCGGTTCCTATCCCTGGAGGTGACCCGATACTGGGCCTTGACGTTCCTCAGAGGGTTGTAGTCCGGACTGATGTGGTCTGGACAGCGAAACACTTCTCTGATGATGAAGCCCTGCTGAGACAATGCCAGAAAGCCGTTCCTGAAGGTCACCATCCTGACGACGGGGGAGTAGACGTACTGAACGTACAGCAGGTTTCCTGACAGGAAGAAACAACAGCTGAGTGACATGTCAGAGCACATCTGGGAAATAATTGAACATATTTATGGGCTAAGTTTATTAACAGTCCCACTGAAAATCAGACAATGTTTCTTACTGTGATATTTTGATTATAGACCGGTAAGTTTTCTGTATTCCTGTATTCTGGCTGATACAGGAGCAGTGAACATGTTGATTTAACAGATGTATTTAAAAGCCTAAACAGCTGCAAACATCCAGATACCTGACTCCAGAGGAGACGACACATCGTGAATGTCCAGTATGTTCTTTAAGACCAGCTGACATCCCCCGTACGTCCTCAGTGAAAATATGTCCATATACTTCTGAACCTACCTGAAGCGACATCCCAGACTTTGACGGTTCTGTCCTGAGATCCAGTGAAGACGAACTGGTCGCTGTCAGAGAAGGCAGCGGAGAGGACGCCCTCGAAGAACAAACCCTGGACACCAACAAAACCACAGCACAATAAAATGAAATCTTAAAGGACTGGACATGGTACTGTTAAACATAACAATACCATCATTACTGTAACACTTCACAAATAAACACGTGGTTTATAACACTATGATGCAGTCGGATTGATCAGTGTTTCCTAACGTACAGTGATTCCTCCTGTGACGGATCCATTACATGGTGATATATAAACAGATAATAAATGAAATCATATAACAGCTGCGATAATATGAATATGGTAAAAGTTATTTTGTTAACTGTTTATTAATACTGTACTTAATAAACAGTTAAAAATAAATGTCTTTATATTTGCTCATAGCAACATTATGATCTGTTATAAACCACTTATATGTTTAAATATGGATTATATGACTAACTTATTTTATTCATAAAATACCAGTTTGCTTATTCTTGGTTTATGTCTCAAATCTTGAGGTTAGCTAACCTCAAGATCAGCTGTCAGAATCAGCCTCTGGTGGTTTGTTGCTGTAAGGCTGCAGATGTACAGTAACCCTGACCTTGTACTCCATGGTGTGGTCCAGGGCCAGCGGGTTCAGGGCCCACAGCCTCTGCATGGCGTCCTCTGAGCCCACCAGGGCGTGAGTCTCCCAGTTACTGGCTGTCACGCAGGTCACTCTGCTGTGATGAGACTCCAGGCTGGAGCCGCTGCCACTGCTGAAGTCGTAGAGTTTCACTTCCCCGCAGCTCGTCCCGTACAGCAGCCTGTGGTCGGAGAGCAGGGCCATGGAGGACAGAGGGGCGTGGAGGAGGGACAGGGGAAACCTCTCCAGGGGCCCCTCCACTGTGGGGAAGCTGTCTCTGGTGCCAATCTCAAACAGACACACAGAGTCCTCGTAGGCCACCGCCATGTGCTTCTCCTGGGAGCTGACGGCCAGGCAGAGCACCCTGGAGAGGCTCTCTGGAGGGGGGATGCAGAGCGTCTCCTGGGGCAGAGCTAACGGGTAGATGAGGATAGTGCCGGAGGACAGTCCGCACAGGAGTAAACGTTTGTGCTGAGCTAACTCCAGACAGGAAACCTCAGCAGAGACCGGCAAACGCTCTGATAGGGAACCTGCAGGGGGAGACAGAAGATTCAAGTCTGATGTTATTCTTCCTTTTTTTTTTCCTAAGAAAAAGACAGAACAAGACAGCTGGACTTTTATTTATCACAGTATCCATCACATTTGTTATGTTTCACGTTCATGTCTTGGTAATCTTTCACTGTATCTGCTGTTACTGTACATATACACAGAGTATAATAATATAAAATAATATAAAAAAATCTTCATTTATTCTGCACATATTCAATGTACAGTTAAATCTGTTTAATATCTGCGAATGGTCCTGCACCACACTGTACATCCTTCAGGAGTTGCACCAAGTTTCAGTGTGTTATGGTGTATTACTATCATTTTACTGTGTATACTCAGCACAGAGTACAGTTACAGTTCTATCTTGTTCTGTCTAGTTTGTGTTGCTTTATTTAACTCTGTGTTTAGGGTTGGGTAGGAGATGCGAATAATGGGGGTGTGAGATTGAGATCTTTTTATAAAAGTTTTGAATCAATAAAAAGAAACTTGAATAAAAGGAAAACACTCTTTCTCACTTCAGTACACTCAGGGGTTTTGCAGAGACCAAGCCAGACTTCACCTTCCACAATCAGCAAGAGAATAAAAATAAATAACTTTGAATTCCTGCTTTAATGTTTCTAAAACATGACTCTGACCTGTGTGGCTGTTCCAGCTGATGACCTCTGTCTGGCTCGGATGGCGGATGAAGAAGACTCTATCTGCGTCTTTGGTGACGGCGACGTGGGCGCAGCCTGACGGGATGTGGATGGCGGGTTTGTGTTGGGTGTCGTATTTCAGATTCCACATCTGAACGGAGGCAGTGGCTGCCGAGGCCGAAACCACGAAGCCTTTATAGAAAACCACAGAGGTGACGGGCGCATCTGAGCCACACAGAGTGTCCAACAACGCACCGGTGGTCACCGACCAGATCTGTCAAAGAGAGGATTCATACAGAGGTGGGAAATAATGGGAACACGTCCTGGTTCTGCCAAAGTTGGTAATTTAACTGGATGGGTCTTTACCACGAACATCTGGATTTCTGTTACTGTAAAGCAGTCAGCTGGATTAACATTTACTGTGAAGCAGTTAAACCTGCCCACAGACATGCTGATTTAGCCACCGAGCACTTTGCATTAGTTGCTCTGAAGAATTAAATGAAGTTGAAAACATAAATTATTAACCTTAACAGTCAGCACTGTGCAGTATTTGAAGTCATACTCAGATTGTAACCCTAAATAAAGTTAGGCATCTGTTTAGTGTGTTGTCTCTCACTCGTATGAGCTGGTCGGCAGCTCCGGAGGCGAGCAGCCTGCCGTCTGAAGAGATACAGGTGGACAAAACACTGTCGTCATGTTGGAGGTCAAGGAATTTGTCCACAGAGTCTCTGTCGATGTTAAAGAGGCTCAGCGTTCGCTCAGAACCTACACAGATGGAAACACAGAGCAGCTGGAAGATGAACACAATAAACCAGAGTTTACCCTGAGATCGTTTCATGCACAGAAGAAAGGTTTCTCTGAGGAATCAGGTAACATGTTTACATGTAGTGACCTGCTCAAGCTAAATCCTCATGTAACAGATTATTTAGGAACCACAGCTTACGTGTTCCTATTGGTCTCCTACAGGTTCCACCTCTACTCTACTAATCTACAACAGTTAATTCGTTTTGGGAGAAACTTCTCCAGGAGAAATCAGCTGGGAAACCAGGTTTCTCTGATGTGCTGCTCAGATACAGGAGTCAGGGTTTCTCATTTCCAAGACGTGATAAAAAGAAGTTTACTGCAGAAAGCTGACTCTAACCCAGTCACTTAACCCTCTGGAGCTGTTGTTTAACACCTTCTAAACCCCACGTGCATATTATCTGCTTTTCAGCATAAATTCAGCTGTAAATCTGCCATATCAAAAAGGTAGAAAGCTGCCAGGAACCCAACATATATGAAAAATACCATAAAAATATTGTTTCCACTGTTTATACATTCACATTTGTAAGAAATAAGAGTAAAATACAGTTTATTTATATGTAAACTTATTTGATCCCAACTCATTTTAGTGCATTTTTCATGAAAAGTCTGTGTATGCCCAGTACAACCACTGAAAATAATAATTCAAACTTTTACAATTTTCTCAGATATGTCTTTACATGACATATAAATAAAGTTATGTTACTGTGAATAAAACATGTTTATTTACTAACAGACTCCAGAGGGTAAAGTGCAGCTAAAACTGACTGAAGGAAACACAGGAAGCCCAAATCATCAAACAGGAAACAGGGACACAAAGAACAGCATTTTCAAAATTAGACTAAAATCAGATACTGATGTGAAACAAACTACAGAAACAGTGGTTTCCATGTGTTTTCTTCATTCTTATTATTAGTTTATTAGTGAAAGAGCAGCATAGTCGTACCTGCTATTAGTATTTTTTCATCTTCAGTCACAGAAAGTAAAGAAGGAACCAGAGGAAACTCAACAGCTGTGTGTCTGCCCGTCCTGGAAATCTGCAGACAGGAAGGAAAACATCTGACTTATGATCGTGTGGAACAGAAGAAAGAACGTCCGCCTAAGAACAGACCTTTAACTGCAACATCAGGCAGAGAGTTAAATGTCCACGAAATCAAGACTGTGGTACCTGATAGAGGACGCCTTCTTTAGAAACCACAAGCACTTTCCCACGTTTTGGTAACGTAACAGAGTTCGCAAGAGTCAAACATCTCTCTGAGTTTTCCAGCTGAGTCTCCACAGTCTGAGTCCCATTAACAGACTGGGATATTCTGAGCAGACCAGTGTCGGCCAGAGAAACCACTGATTCTTCCAGAACTCCCAGAACCACGAAGCCTTCATCGCTGCTGCTGCTGAAGAGCTCAACTCCATCCAGCTTCCACACCTTCACCTGGAACAACAGGTGAAACTCTGATGTGAACTCAGACACAAACCTGTTCAGACAGCAAGCTGAACAGGTTTGAGAGGATCTGCCTCTTTGCGCAGAACACTGAGCAAAGAGGCAGATCCTCACGTTCCTCTCATCAGCTCTGTGGATTTACACCTGCAGAGTCGGGAAGAAAGAGGAGTTATATCGACAGGAGGAGTTCAGGTCCTCAGGTGTGGTGACAGGTGACTGACAGGTGAAGCTTCTCAAGTCTGAGACGCACATGAACGTCTCCTGGTTGAATCATCAGGACAGAAGGTGAACAACCATGAAAACATCTGCCATCATGTCAGAGACATAAAAATGGTGGGGAGAGTCAATTTCAGTTCCCAAGGTGCATTTCAACAAACATCCAGACTACTGTGGAAGCTAAAAATCACATTGAAACTGAATCAGACCACTGTCTGACTCTGGGTCAGTTTGAGATCAGTCCATTAATCATGGTTCAAGTTTTCTACTTGAATCTACTGCTCTGATGAACACCTCTGACTGCCACAGCAACAACAGCTGAGACTCATGGGTATTGTAGTATTTAGAAGACGCAGCAGCGTTAATAGTGATTGTGGAAACAGGAATAGTAGTTAGCGAAAACAGTAGAGGAACAGCAGTATTACCTGTGTCCTGGTGTAAACACAGAGTAGCTGCCTCTGTTCACTCAGGTGGAGGTGTACTGATGAAGGGGCAGAGCCAACAGGTACCGCCTCCTGGATGCAGAGCAGCTGCTGGCCGTTCATCAGACTCCACCTCCTCAGAGAGCCGTCAGCAGCCAATGAGAGGCAGCGAGATGAGCTGTCAGTCACCTTAACGGACAGGACTGCACCTACACAACACGGATTACACTGGGAATTATTATTACTGTTATTAATATTATTATTGTTATTATTATTATTTTGTTAATATCCTTTAATCCAATCAGACTGACCTGTGTGTCCCAGCAGGGTGTGTACAAGCTGCTGGTCTCTGAGACTCCACACCTCCACCACCCCATCATCTGAACCTGCAACCAGAAGCTCCGCCTCCACACTGACGTCCACACAGAGAACACCTGAAGACATGACAACAGGTGAACCTGCTGCTCCTGCACCTGTCACATCTAACAAAACTCTGACTGAACAGTCTGAGGAAAATATCCAACCCAGATTTTTCTGACCAATATTGCTTTTTTTAAATGAAACTCCAGGCTTGTGCTTGTTGAGATGATAACCTGTGCTCTGTAGTGTCACTGAATCTGACCGAGCACAGACGGCATCTAAATCACACTTTTCACAATATCTAACTTAAACTAAATGATATGGAGGCAACAGCTGTAAATAAAATCTGTGATAAAGTCCTGTATGAAGAACCAGGTCACAGCAGCTGCGATGAAAACTCTACAGTGTTTACAGATTTTTATGTGAAGAATATTAAAGTCACTGCCAACCTCCCTGCAGTGTGCTCAGTGTGTGCTGCAGCGCCCCGCCTGGCTGTAGCAGGAAGCTGCACTTTGGGACGAGGACGGGCTCCAGACACGTCAGTAACCACTCCTCACACTGGCTGCAGAGCCGGCCAATCACAGAGGGGAATGCTGGGGCCAAGGAGCAGAGTCTGGCTAACAGCTCGGTGTAGAACAGAGCCATGTCTGGGAAAGATTTTTAAAAACACTGCACAGTTTTACTTTATTTTCATATTTGAAATCATTTTGCTCTGCATGTTGTTTCAAAAGCATCTTTCACCCCCGCAAAAGTAAAGTTTGAGGGAAACATGGTCTATATGTAAATGTTTGGACTGAAAATGGTCAAAAAGCACATAAATATGTGATATAGACCCAAAATAACTGACCCATGTGATTGTCCAAGAAGTCCAGGCTGGGTTTGATTAGGACCAGAGTGTCTCGGATCAGTCTGGTCTCAATGCAGTCCATGTACTGGGAGCAGTGGTCCAGGTCGTGGATCACACTGGACACCCCACACACCCTGCTCTTACAGTACAGCCACTCAGCGCTGCCTGAAAAACACGATGACACAGATAATGTCAAAACTACTGATCCCAGTTTTATTTCAGATAAATGATGTATGGAACAATACCTGAGCAATACATCTGGCCTCTTACTGACCAGCTTTACCCTGTCTGGTCCAGTTATTGTGAGCTTCTTCACGTATCTTACCAATGACCTCCTGTCGCAGCTCCTCCCACAGACCTGCGTGCAGCAGGTGATAGGGCAGCTCCTGCAGCTTCCTGACGTTAGCCAATCCTGGAGCAAACCACAGTGGCTGGGGAGGAACCTGTGACACCAAAGAACCTGTCTGAGTTACACTTAACGACAACCTGCACAGCTGCACATGTGTCTTCACCTTTAAATAAAATAGAGGAAAAGCTAATCATCGTGGCGTCTGGTTTCCCAGTTCTCTACGATGTGTTGAGGAACGACTTGTGGAAACTAACCGCAGACATTGTTTGCGTGTCTGGCAGCAGAGGTTACATCAGACACACCGCCAGATCCACAGATTCATGAGTCTTACCATCTGTGGAGTTAGATATGTAAAGTTTGTCATTTGATCATTGAAATCTAAAGGGTTGATCCTCTGGGGATGAGGAATCTGCCCATTACATTTTGAAAGAAAGAAAGTTTTTTTTCCCTGATGCTGGGAACAGAAGGAAATGTTACATTTGCACATGTAAAGGTTTTAGTCTTCAGCTTAATGTCCAATCAGGGCCACAGATTTAAATTTGTTTTAAATCAGTCCAACTTTTTAGGAATGTGTCCCACGAGACACAGCTGCTGTACATGATTTGTCCTGAGACGATGACATTGGACCAATGAAACCCTCATGTTAACGTCCTCATCAGAGTCAGGACCTGTTGATACCTTTCTGTCAGAGAGGAGCAGCGACAGACCCGGCAGAGCCGCCGGCTTCAGTTTCCCCGACCACCGACCCAGGAAGTACTCTGCCAGGATCCTGAGGCTCCGCCCCCACCGCTCTGATGTCAGATATCGAGATGAAACTGCCTCAAATAGACACCTGAAGTACACAAAGGTCATGTCTGTGAGTCCAATCAAATCTAATCTTATGCAATAATTGATCAGGTTTTTTTTACCTGTTGTTGAAGGCGATTGCGGCGACCCCGTCCATCCACCGTTCCTCCAGCTGGTCCTCCAGGTCCTGTCTGAGGCGGGCCCAGAGGAGAGGGGGCAGTCGGATCAACGAGGGCGTTGGAGGGAGCGAGTACCTGTACACCTCACTGATGACATCATCGTCCAGGGACATGACATCACGCAGCTCAGCTTCCAACAGACCTTCCCTGTGGAGACACCTGTGATCAGCTGATGCTCATCGTCATGTGACCAGTGAGTTTAAAACAATACAGTATACTGTGGAAATGTTGAACTGTTCCTTTAATTTAACAGCTAACAACAAAAGCTTTGACTTTCACAGTAAAATCATCAATGTTCCCAGAGTTCCCTCCCCCAGGGGCCCAGAGTCCTTTATGATAATAATAAAGAAGGCATGATGATGATCTATGATGATCATCATCATGCCTTCTTCTGACCTGAGACTTTGTCCATTTTCCTGTCTCAGAGAGTAAAGCTCTGAATCTGTTTGAACGTACTGACAGACCAGTGACTCTGCATGTTTGAGGAATGCTTTTATTTTGGACAGTCACAGACAATTTTGATTGATTGTTAATGATGATGATTCTGACTTTAGTGGCTATTCTGCTCACAGATGTAGAATTTGATTTATATCCAGTGATATCGGCTCAATATAATTTTTAATGCTCCAAGTGTTTTTGTTAGGCCTTATTCATTTTTCTTTATTCTAATATTTTAGTTTTATTTTAGTTTTCTGTAAAAACACCAAACATTCACAGGTTCCAGCTTCTCAAATGTCCATATTCTATGCTTTTCTTTGTCAGTAGACTGAATTTCTTTGGGACAAAAAGACATTTGAGGGTGACACCTCGGGCCGCGGGAATTTTCTCTATATCTAAATATACTCATGTAGTTATATATGTGTGACTGTCACCTCACCTTGCCAGAGCGAGGTATCCTAAGGCCCCTCCCACCAGCTCCTTCCCATGTTTCTCCTCCAGCATCATGAAGAGCTGTGACATAATTTCCTGTGTGTTTGAGCCCAGGTGTATCTCTGTGAGCGGTGTGAAGGATGTCCAGCGTTTGGCTGCAGACAGGATCAGTCTGAGGTGTAGAGGACAGCCAGTCAACTCGAAACTCTGCAGCACAGCGTCACTCTGCTCAGGGGTCAACGTTCGCTGCAACGCTCGCAGGTTTGACTCCACAATCTGTTTCCCTGCATCACGAGACAAACGCTGCACCTCAAAGAAGCTCCCCAAATTCTCCAACTTCAGCCGCATGTTAGCAAATGCCTCGCTGTTGGTATCCATGGAAACCACCAGGTGGACATTGGGCGGGAGGTCGGTGGGCAGCCAGCGAAGTCTGTGAGCATGATGCTGATCTGAGAGCTGATCCACAGCATCCAGGATGAGGAGCAGAGTGTTCCCCTGCTGGGAAACCTGCTCGAGGACGTTCCTGAAGAATCTGAGCAGCTCCAGGTGAATGCTGGCTGTCAGCGGTGAGGGCGGAGACAAACCACACGCCAGGCAGACCTGGAGGCAGATGCTGCGGAGAACATGGTCAACGTCTGGTCTGTGAGGATGATGAGCCGACAGCAGCCTGATCACCACCACCGATCTGGCGTCCAGGATGCTTTGCATTTCCTGCGCCAGTTTGCACAGCAGAGCCGTCTTCCCCATCCCAGCAGCCCCATGGACCACCAGCGGGACGTGACGGATGTTGGTGGACTCCCACATGGCGAGGGAGAGCTTACCCAAAAGACCCTCTCTACCATGGAGACCCCTGCACAGCTCTGCACTCATGGCAACATGCTGTCCAACCTCTTCAACCACCCAGTCTGAAGCTTCCTGCTTTTCCTTCTCAGTGCTTCCCCAGATCTTCCTCCGCCTCTCCTCAGCTGGGGAATCCACCAACGCTGTGATCCGAGCTTTCATCTGTGACACAAACTGCTCACAGATGCTGTCCAGGTACTGAGCATGCTCTTTGCGTTTGGGGTCGACGCTCCCCTTGCTGAGCTCCACACAGTGTAGGTTGAGGATCTTCTGCGACGAGGCGTAGAGCCGAGACTTGAGGTCGGTGAGGAGTCCCTGAGCTTCTGCATCCAGCAAGCCGTCAGCGGTCACGTCCAAGTACTTGACGAGACGTTTGGGACCGTCTCTCATCCTCTGCTTGGGAACCTCTCGGACGAAGAGTAGAGCTGAAGATTCGCTGTCATCTTTCCACAAACCCTGCTTGAACTCCTGCTCTGTGACTGTGGACCAGAGGGAGAATACACTCAGATTTCACAAATCCTCAGAGACAACAGTGGACAAACTGTGTGAGACATCCCTGACCTGATGTGAAGAAGTGTTGTTTCTCCTCGGCTGTGATGTCCCCGGCAGCCTCAGCGTTGGTGGCGGCGGATCGTAGGCGCTGCAACAGTTGAGTCTCTGTGAAACGCCAGGACAGGACGTTGTTGTCGTGCTGAGGCCCACTCTCAGGTCGGAGGTCACTGTAGTGGGTGAAGTGAGCCGTGATTGGCTGAAGGATGTACGTGGGTGGGATAGCATTGTTGTCTTTTAAGAACCACTGATTCAGCTGTTTGACGCCCTCGGGGTTTTTGGAGAGTCTGGACAGAAGAACTTCAAACTGTTTCTCCGGGATGAGGCGAGGAAGAGCTCGGTGTCCGTACCGATTCCCCAGCAGAGCCTTCGGTGACGAGACACAAAGGAATGAAACACAAAGAGATGAAACCTCAGAAGAAACTGAGCTTAAGTCCCAAGATAATTATGGATAAAATTCTATAACATATATTATATATATTCTATAACATATATCCACTTTTGCTTCAACTCCAACAGGCATGTCTAATAAAAAGATCTCATCCGTTTTCTTCCAGAACTCTGGAAATATTGCTGATTTTTAGCCTTCACACTGATTTTGTTTAATGGTTCTCAGAGGAAATCTGTGTGTCACTGTGATTACTCATCATTTAATTTAATTTAATAAATATAATAAATACATTTTCTGTCTCTGACCCAGAGCTTGATAACAGCTGAACCTGAAGCTAAGTTTCAAGTCTGACTTTAATTTGACAAATCTCATCAAATCTCATTTCAGTTTCAGATATGAAGTTCACCTAATTAGTGGCTGCTTGAGTCAAACAGCAAAATATTTCATCTGTGAGGCAATCTGACAAAAATACAAATACAGTTTGGGATGTGACAACTGTGACAGCATTTAACATCCTCACTGCAACTTTATGGCTCATCAAATAGGAGCTGGTTCATCACTTAACCATTAATCATTTGATGAAATGATTAGTGGTTCAATCTTTGATCGTCTGATAAAATGATCAAGGGTTCAAGTCAAAAATACCAACAACTACCTAGTTTCAGTTTTTCCAATATGAGGATTTTCGGTTTTCTGTCACAGTGAACTGAATCTTTTTGGGACTGTTGGTCCAACTAAACACGACAACTGACGTCAACCTGGGCTGTAGAAAATTTAGATGCCAAACCAAACAATTAATAAATAATAATTTAAAAAAATTATTAGCTGAAGCCCTGCACAACAGAGCAACTTAACAGCAGCAGAATATGTGGGTGACTCCACCACTAACAAGAGATGGAGACTCACGATGAAAGCTGGACCGGCTGAAATCCTCTTACACCTGTCGATCTCCTGCAGGAAAATCTCACAGGACTCGTGGTCTCCGGACGTGACGTTTCGAATCCCCCAGCGCAGATCCACCAACTGAACAGGAAATAACCACTCAATCAATCAATCAATCAATGAGCAGGTTTGTACAGAACTGCTCAGATTTCCACATAAGAGGTCTGTTTTCCAGTTTTAAAGTTCAAGAGGAAACAGAAATGCTGACCCGACCTCAAACACCAGCCCCAGACTGCGACAGAAACAGAGGACTTCTGGGTAAGATCTCTCCAGCAGAGCTTTCCTCTCACTGCTCATATCTGAGCAGAGAACAGACACACTGTCAGTGATGAGCTGTTGGTGCTCGGTGAAAGAAAAATGACAGGAACGTGGATCAGAGGGAGTGAAAACTCATTTCTGAAAGTTTTTATAGATGTGACCTCGGTTTGTGTCAGGACATTAACTCCAGCTGATACACTCTCCATAAAAGACGATTTATCAGAGTGAAAGAAAGAAAGTTTGTAAAAGAAATTTAAGACTTTTTCATTTTTTTAGGGAACTGAATTCAAAGGTTTTCAAGACTTTTGTGGGACCCTGACAGAGAGTAACGCTGCTCTGACCTGTGAATGTGGAGCTGATGAACACTCGGATCATGTTGGAGCTGGTCTTTGTCCTCTGAGCTCCATCTGTCCGTCCTCTCAGGACGTCCTGCAGGCTGACTTCTCCTCCTCCTCTTCCTGCTGCTGCTGGACGCTCGGCCATCGTCTTCTTTCTGAAAACACTGTCTCCTTCTTCTGCCTTCTGTCTGATCTTCCCTCCCTCAGCTGTTCTTCAGTCTCAGTTCTTCAGTGTCCTCCCCTCTGAGACTTTCCACCAGGACAACCAGGTCTCCCACATGACCTGCTGCTGTACCTCCAGTACACCTGTAAGTTCTTTTGTTGCAACTTTTGTAGTTCAACTCAACTATATGTGTATATGTATGTATATATATATTGTTCTCTTTCTGACATAAATAGTTTTTACGTAGTAATTGTGGTTTTAATAATAATATAACTGTGTTACCCTGAGCCATAAAGCCGCTAAAATAAATGGTTAACTTCCTTTAACCACTCAGTTTTAAGTGCTGACATTTAACTGTTAACCTGAAGCACTGTTTGCCAAAATTAGCTATTTCTTACCATTTGCATTTGTAGATACAAACACCATTTAAATCATCTGTTGTTTTGCCTGCAGTTTGTTGACTCTTCAGCTCATTTAGCTCTGAAGAGGCTTTCTTTTCATGAACACACAAACAGTTCAGCATTTAACAGTTTAGATCAGAGTTGAGTTGTCGGTCTTAGTTTGAATGTAAACCAGCTGACTTCAGGATGAATCAGTGACTGATCAATCTCATTAGCTGCAAATATTGAAAATGAAAATCAGAGTTTTTTCTGCTCCAGTGGAGCAGGACTGACAGTTTCCTCCTGCCTCCAGACTTTGTGCTAAGCTAAATGTCCTGGACACGCTGACTGATGTCTGCCCGTCTCTGAGGAGGACGCACCAGAGACTCTGCTAATTAACTGTGAGCTGTTTAAAATGAGACGACAGAGACGAATAGGATTTCTAAGAATTTTAAAATGTTCCTTTAAAGAAATCCTCCCCTCATTCTCTGTGGGTTTCAGCACCGTCATCCCACCTGGACTGTGAACCATACTCACTGTACCTGCTCAGTGTTGAACTCACCTCAGTGTTTACTTAGCAGGGCCAGTGGGAGCTGTCAGGGGCCCCCAGGGGAGAGGCGGCTCACAGCTGCAGCTCAGTGCTAATTACACCAAAGACAAATGATAATGAGGATAACAAAGCTACTGTAGAGCTGGAGGACGTCTGCTGTTACAAACCTCATGATGGAAAGAAAAACAGCTCAAACAAAAGTTACAGCTCAGCTCTGTGTATTCAGGTTACAACACTAAAAAATACAGTTAAAGGGATTAAACTTTTATACCCAAAGTTCACTTACAAGGTAAGAGTAGATGGTTTTAAATAGGACCAGAGGGCGTGTTTGTTTTTACAGCTTTCATGCTGAAATTTCTAACACATCCATCAAAACTGTGTTTGGGTTTGGTTCCCTCATGTCAGGGATTCCTTAAACTTCATTCTGGTATTTTGGTTGTATCTGAGCCCTCCTCGGTTCACGGTCCATCTTGGAAACATCTAAGAGTGTAATAAATTACAGCACATTTAGGAAACATCATCTAAGCTGAAGGAGGTTTGTCATTTCTGTTGTTCCTCTGAAAATCTCTGTGAAGGACCTTTCATCTCCTTTAGAAAGTATGAAGGGATGTTCCTGTGAAAACAAAGCTCTGCTTTGTGGTGTATTCAGAGACACTGTGATAAACTACGGTGGAGATAAAGCCCAGAAGACCATTAGATGGTACATTGTTGTAAGACCTCTCACATCGTCGTCTTCTTCACAGGATTTCTGTCGTACTCACCGAGCAGTCTGCTGCTGAGGAAGAAATGCTTTAAGGGAGAAACCTTAGATTGGAGCAAATTTAGTTACATCACACCTGCTTGACATCCATTCTACCTCCTTACACGAGGATTTCATCTCATCAGGTGAGTATTTTCAACATTTTACGCTCAGTGACCAAACTGAGTAAAAGATGGTGAGGAAAGTGGAGGTTTGCTTTAAATGTTGTGGAATATTTTCTCTGTGAGCTGATTCTCACAGAAACAACAGTCTAAAAACAGGAGCTCAGTTTACACTGCTTTTCACATAATGGACCCAAACATATAGAAACGCAGTCCTGCGCCTTTAATAAAGAGAAACTGGACAGAAGCAGCAGATGACGAACTGTTTTTCATCTCATTATACCTGCTCTCTGTCCTGTGAATCTGTTTGTTCTGCAGTTTCAGCTTCAGGCTGTTTTTTTTTTTTTTTTTTTTTTTTTCCAAAAAAAGAGGTTGAACTACCGCTCTCTCAGGAAGCTCCCCCACAAAAACCCAGGAGAAACCCCCC
>JBBMJY010000022.1:22938383-22965023 GCA_037833715.1 Toxotes lorentzi
GAAAAAAAAACTGGAAAAGAGAAGCAGATGAAAAAATGTTTTTCACCTCCCTATACCTGCCCTCCGTCCTGTGAAGCTTTTTGTTCTGCAGTTTCCGCTTCAGGTTGTTTTTTTTTTTTTTTTTTTTTTTTAAAAGCAGAGCTGTTGACCTGCTGCTCTCTGAGGACGTTACATCATAAACACCTGGGAAACATCACCTCTGTAGCTGCTGATCCCCATCAGACCCTCATCAGTCTGTGCTGTCTGTATGATCCCTGTCTGTGGAGTCTGTGGACCGTCTGAAGTGAAGTTAGCGCCTTACATCTGAACCTGCTGAGTAAAAACTGCACTGACTTAGTACTTGGAAAGAGTCTGATCACAGCAGCATCTAGAAGTCAGTACATTTACATGTCTCCCATACCATACCAACCTTTGGAGGCTCGGCACTGAGCAGCTTTTTCACCTTACGAGGGCTGATCGATGAGCTGCTGTCCTGAGGCAGAAGCAGAGGAGTTCTCCAGCTCCTGTTATGTCACATTCAGTTCAGCTCTCACACTGATTCTACAGAAAGTCTGAATTTAATGCCATCTGTGGTTTTTCTGTCAGCTCTGTCTGAGGAAACGGACACATTGTCGGCTGCCTCGGTCTCAAGAGTTCAGGCCACAAACTTATCAATCAGCCCTCGTTTGTTTTCGTGTAACGTCAGGTATTCAGACACAGAAATCGCCTCAAATCATTTTATTTACGGGTCGTTTTTTTTCCATGTCGGGTAACATTTTACTGTTTTTTCTAGAAAACCTCTTCAGTCCGTTGTTTTCTGGGGGCCAGTGCTGGGGGTGGAGCCGGCTGCTGTGTTTGGTCAGCAGGGACATGGCGTGCTGGCATCCAGCTCCACTGTCAGTCCTTTGCTCAGCAGGAACGCTTCCTGTTTGGGTTCCCGCCCGAGGAACTTCCTCAGCATCTCGGAGGCGTCCTCAGAGCCACCGGGCCGCAGGATGAACTTCCTGTAGTCCAGACCCACCTGGAGGACCAATCAGGAGACAGAAACTCAGTCAGTCAACATCTGCTCTAAAATTCAGGATGAAAATAGTTTCTAAGCGGCCGAGTCAACAATCAGGGCGTCTGTCCCAGCTTTAGCACTGTGTCTCATTTCATGTCCTTACATCCATACAGTTGTTCTTTTGAGGGAACAAGTGAGTTCACAGTGATAATTATGGCAGCATGCCGTGTACTGCTGAGTGTGACACTCTGGACACTTCTCGCCCGCGATGGTCTTCATCTTGGCTGCGTAGCTGAAGGGGAGCGACCACCAGCCTGTTTTCAAACTTGTGAAAATGGAGGCAGAGGAAGCTGCAGATGGTCCAACGCTGGAGTAATTTCCACATCATGTGGAACATGTGGACACACACAACCAGGTTAAAGTAAAAACTTGTTTTTAAGTGAGGAAACGAGCCAACAGATGTTTTGGCAGGTGGCACAACAGCCACAGATCTCAGACAGAGCTAAGCCGCCGAACTTCACACATTGTACACACACAACAACAAAACAAACAACAGTGGAGATGATGATCTGCACAGATCAGTCTGCAGTGCAGGTCAGAAGATTTCATCAGAGCAGAAAAACACTGCTCAGACCCTGTTTGTTTGTCTGCATATTAAATGAACATGAGCTGCACTGGAGTAAATAAATCCCTCTGGTTGTCACAGCCATCACTGGTAAAAGTGTTGCTGTCACCGTCTGGAGGTTTGTTTGGTCGACTGGAAAATATCACACGCTGATACAAAACTGATGGTTTATTAAACACACTCCATGACGTCTGTCTGTCTGTAATTCAGAGTGTTTGTGTATTAATGGATGTTGTGGACACAGAGATGAAACTGAATTCAGTGTGTTAGCTCATCTCAGACTGAACTCATCCCTTTGTTCAGCCGCTCCAGAGCTGTTTACAGCACAACGAGAATGAGAAGCTTGTCTTACTGAGGTTACTCGTGCAGCACTCAGGTGATGTGGGAGGTAATGTCCCATGGAGACGCTCAGAGGAGCAGATGTGTGCTCATCTGTGTGTTTCATCAGAAGAGTCTTCAGACTGAGGACTGAGGGGTTGGTCTGATGAACACACTCAGTCTGGTTAATTTCCTCACCTCTGTTAAACAGCAGCACACAGTGGGTGGGACAGAACAATGTTTCTACCTGCTGATGGACAGTAAGAGACCTACAGTGGAGTACAGTGTGTCTTATGTGTGGAGGCCATTTGGTATAAGAGGGTCACAGCTCCACCTGCTGGCTGCAGAACAAAGTGTGGATAATGAAAAGCGTTTAGAGCGGGAAAACGACAACAACACATCCGAAGTCTTTGGTAATGAAAGCAGATGTCAGGTGGGGCTGACCACCTGCTGCCACGCTGCTATCTGATTGGCTGTTTGCTGACAATCTGTGCTGCTCACTCAGACATGCTGCTGGCAGCCAGCTGACGGATGATAACAGCTGGAGTTGGCCCAGGCGTGGAGGCAGCATGTGACTGGCTTGTTTTTCTCTTGTTTGTCCAGTTTCTTACTACACTTTATTTGTTGTCTGTTTTGTTTGTGTTATTATTTACAGAGCAGATTAACTTCTCCTCAGCTGTGTCCTCAGATCTCACCTTGGGGTTCATGATTCCCTCCTGTTTGAAGCGAGCGTAGAACATGTCCATGGAGAACACTTCACTCCACAGGTAACCGTAGTACTGAGCATCGTAACCGCCAGCCAGGTGTCCAAAGGTCGCCGGCATGTTGGTTCCTGTAAGACACGAAGGAAAGGTCAAAGGTCAGAGAGATCAGGGGGAAGCGATCAGGGTGAACTCTGGAGGTCTGGTTTATGAAGAGGTGCTGCTCACTCCCAAAACTGCAACTCAGAGTAAATCAGCTTAAAACTCTCCTGAAGAAAGTTTCATCAGCTGGAATCTAATTTTCTCTAAGCTTCGGTGAAATGTTTCAGATCAAAATGTCAGTAAAACACTGAGCTGAACAGTGTTGGAACAGTCACACTGTGGGTGTGTTGAAGCTCTGGACTGTGCCACTCAGTGGAGTCCTTCTCTGTCTGATGAGATGGACTCTGGATTCAATCTTCAGAGTAGAGCTGCAACCTGAACATCAGTCGTTTGAATTATCAGCCAAGGATCAGCTGATTCAAAGCACAAGGATCAAACCACGTCTTGATTCAAAACACTTGATGTATAAAGGACAAATTAACTGTCTGACGTGTCAACCTGAGCCCTTCATCAGTATCATCATACAACACATTACAAACTACGTTTAAATGAGTGTGAAACAAACACAACTTAAAATCAGTCATGTACATACACGTTTAAACGCTGTGCTGCAGACAGAGGACAGAAAACTGAAATAAAGCATTGAAGGTGTGACCTGGTGAAGCAGGAACTCCCAGGATGTCCTGACAGAGGCGTCCGTACTCCTCTGCAGGGTCGACTCCGTCCCTGGTGTGAAGAGCTTGATCCACTTTAGCCAGAACGATCTGCCTCAGGTTAAACAGACCTGCAGGAGAGTCACAGCGATCACAGTGAACAACCAATCAGACCAGATGTCCCGAGGTAAGTCTAGGTAACCCTGTCAGGGTTTGTACAGCATCAGATACACGTATCACTCCAGTTACTCTGTCGACCCACTGATGCTCTGATGCTCAGGTCAAAATCCACTCGTTGTTATTTCAGTTTATTTGGCGACATGTTCCTGACAGACAAAAGACCTGATGCTGGTCTGTATTATGTTTTCTCCTAAAGCACACGACCAGTTTTTCACCTCAGCTGAGATTAAAACAAACATTATATCAGAGCATCTCAACTTTTTAGGTCTGTTGTAATCATCGTCATCGTTTGCAGTCACCACCAATAATTACGAGGTTTAAGTAGATCCTCTGTCAGTACTGCAGTAGCAGTGTTTCCTGTGTAGTACTCATGGTACTGCAGTGTAGTACGTACCAGTGTTGGCGAGGCGGGACTTGATGAGTTTGTCCAGCAGCTCGTCGGGGATGCTGTTGCCGGTCTTGTAGTGTCTTGACATCCTCTGCAGAGGCTCCTTCTCCCAAACCCAGTTCTCCAACATCTGAGACGGAGCCTCCACAAAGTCCCGCTCCACGTGGGTCCCACTGAACATGGCGTAGTCCGCCTGAAAACACAGATTTAGTTCAGTCTCAAAAACAAATTCCACCCAAATCCCTGCAAAGAAAGAGACATTTTCTGTCTCAAAGCTGAAAGACCCAAACATGGCGGCCTGTTCGTCCTAATACAAACTACTCAACAAGCAAATACACCACAGTGTTTCTGGACATGCTGAATCCCATCCTGCAGGTTCAGTTTTAAATTTAGCTCTTAGACATTTTAATGATTTAATCTTAAACCTCGTCTGAGCTGAAGCGTCGGATTTATCTACTGACCTCAGCGCAGAGCTGGTGCATGACGTGGCCGAACTCATGGAAGTACGTCTCCACCTCGTCGTGCTGCAGGAGAGACGGAGCATCGGCAGTCGGCTTGCTGAAGTTGGCCACCATGGCTGCCACCGACATCTGCCGCGTGCCGTCGGGCAGCAGGCAGCCGGGCTGGAGGCCGAAACAGGCGGCATGACCGTACTTCCCCTCCCTGCCCAGGACAGGTATGAAAGACACTGAGGACAGCTGAGGACTTTTAAACAGAGCTGACAGACTTTACTGTTCAGTAAGACATAGCTACATGTTTTACTATTGTTATGTACACACATGCATACATACATGCATGCATACATACAGCTTCTCATGTGCGATGAGCTTCTCATGTTTTAATTGTTGTTAATGTTTGGTGATTATTGTTTTCCAGATATCTGACGTGAGAACAGCCTGATTTTTATGTTGGACTTCAGTTATGTGTATGGTGAAAATACTGCTGTCAGAAGAAGAGATTTCACAGCGTCATGTCAGCCCTCACCTGGGGTAGAGGTCCAGGTAGAACTGGCCGACCACCTGTCCACTCCTGCGGTCCTTCACGCAGTACAGAGTCACATCAGGATGCCAGACGGCGGCTCCGTCAACCAGCTCGAAGGACAGACCCAGCAGCTCCTGGTAGATGTCCAGAAGACCCTGAGTCACCACCTCCATGGGAAAGTACTCCTTCAACAGGTTCTGATCCACTGCGTACTGAGTCTCCTCCACCTGGGGGAGGGAGGGGGGTGAGGGGGTGAGAGGTGGAGGAGGAGGAGTTTAAGATAAGTCAGTGTTGTCATGTAACACATTTCTCCATATCAGCCTGATTCAAGCTTTAGATAAAAGAATGGAAATGTAGTGAATTTCTACAGAATCTGATTAAATGTGCAGATGTTTGTTGTTTCAGAGAAAAGGCAGCTGCTGTAACGTAAACACACATTTATTAACATATCACTGTGGTCTATCATTTCCATTACTCTGTAATAGTAAAGAATAAACTCATATATAATTAATTACTGATAACAGATCCATCGTAATCAAGTTATAGTAATAATAAAATGTTGGTGTTGGACATGTTTGTTATGTTACGACAGAATTAAAGGTAATTTCACTGAATCAGTTTGTACTAATGTTAGTTTTATTGTGTAATTTTACAGGTGAAGTGTTTCTGTCTGTATTTTAACGTTCTCATGTTATTGGATTCTCTGTGTCATGCAGATTCAGAAATAAATAAAGAGTCTGGCTATGGTTTGTCTTTTGGAGGAGGGGGTTAGAACTGATCTCTGTAAACATGGCTGCAGAAGCAGGCGTCCCAGGTGTGCGGCTCTTACCTGGGTCATGAAGTAGCGGGTGTCCCAGGCGTGCAGCTCTCCAATGAAAGGCAGGCCTCTTTTCTGACACTCCTTTTCCTTTAGTTTGAGAATGACTGCCCGCTCTTCATCACCCAGAGGCTTCAGCTTACGAGCCAGCTCCTCTGCAACACAACAACTGCAACCTCAGACAACCAAGCACCTGTGTTTATCTTTCGTCTGCAGAGGTAAAGTCTCTTTCTTTGACTTGTGGATGCGTCGCAGCAGAAATAAAACCTAAATGTTTCCAAACCTTTCACACAGCAGCTGATCAAATGACCAGAAAACATGAAGCCAAGTCTGATGTTGTGACAGAATTTTGAACATACGCAGATTTGTGTTTCAACAGTTTCTCCACTGGTTTGTTTGAAGTCGTATCAGGTGAAAAGTGTTCAAACACTGAGGTGGCTCTTTATATGACAGGATATTATTTCACTGTCTGAGGCCCATGACAACATGGATTTATTCAAACTGTAAACTGATGATGTACATTATTTAATAACATAAACTTAAATGTGTGAAAATGAACTGAGCAGGGGGAAAGTTGCTGCCCATTAAAAAAATACCATGTAAAATCCACAGATTATTTAAAAAGTTAAAAACTAAATGATTCTGTTACAGAAGATAAAGGTGAAGGTTCATCTGACGGTCACGTGTCAGGTAACAGCACGTCGTACCCCCCCTCCCTCAGTGACTGTTTGGCTGTGTGGAGGTGAGAAGCAGCCAGTGATCATACAAAAAACTGCGGTCAACACTGTGAGCGTGTTCAGGAGCAACTGTCGGAAAACGTGCGCCGCTATTTGACAAATGGAAACACCTGATTTCTGACGCGGTCAGACAACACGTGCTGCTCTGCAGGACTCACCCAGGAAGTTGGCCACCCTCTTTCCTGATTTGGCCATGTTCATCTCCAGGACGAAGTCGGCATGTGTGGTGAAGCCGAGCAGAGAACATTTCCGAGCCCGAAGCTCCACCAGCTCCTTCAGGATAACCGAGTTCTCCTGAAAACACACACGGGACATGAAGACAAAGACCATCACTGTGTCTCTGCATGGTTCTTTAAAGGACAGTTACAGTTCACTGCTGCTCTTTCTGAGCTGACGCCTGCTTTACAGCTGACAACTGTTTCCATTAGAATCCAAACAACCCAGACTTTGGCTTCATGAAAAATGAGGACTTTATTTCTTTTGTTTTTTCTGTCTCACCTCCTTGCAGCGGGAGTTGAAGGCCTCCTCCAGCTTCTTGCGGGTTTCTGGGACGAAGCATTTCTTCATGGTGGGGAAGTAATGAGGATACTTCAGAGTGACCTTCAGCTTTTCTCCGTCTTTCTCCAAAGAGCTCAGGAAGTCCTCAGGGAGGCCGCCTGAAACCAACAGGTCTTAATACACAGACAGAAGAAGACCAGGTCCGGCTGACTGAAAGGTCCACAGAGCAGCGAACTCACCCAGCTCGTCTCTGGTGAAGCACAGACTGGTGGTGTCCTCATTCAGGTTCTTGTTGAAATCGATGCACAGGTTACTCAGCTTCTTCTTGATGGTTTTGATCTCCTGTTACAGAGACGGCAGAAATTTAACAGCTGTAAAAGATGTGATAGCTTTTGTCTGCTTTCATGAGACCATTAAGGCCAATGTTACAAATCACTGAACAGAAGTGATTTATGGAAATCCTGGATTTACAGATACTGATTACAGTTGTTATCTGTCTGATGAAGTGCTCTGACACTTCTGTCTGATTGTTTACTCCGCAATATAAAAGTTAATATAAAATATATAAACATACAGTGAAAACAGTTTTATCTGTTTGACCCACTGCTCTTACCTGAAGACACTGAGAAGCTAAAGTGACTCAGTTATCAGCAGCAGGACAATGATCCCACACAATCCTTTCTCTTAATGATTTTAAATAAATGAACTTTTACACACAGATATTAATCTTCACACCGATGAGGGGAATCATCTGTCACATGTTAACAAAAAGGCACACTGATGGAAACTCAGGTTTACCCTGAGCTGATCCTGAGATCAGGCGGCTCCAGTCTCATTTGATTCAATAACTGATATGACAGAGCTGCATCGGCTCTGTTACAGCATGAACTGTGAAGGAAGCGGAGTAGATAGACAGACATATATATCTGCCTATGTTTCAGCTGGATCCTGCATCTGAACCTCTAACATGTGACTGAGGTTCCTTAAATCTGCACCTTCCTGTCACATCAGATCCATAAGGACTCTCCACAGACACCATACAAAATACTAGAGGACACTGACTTACAAAATATTAATCAAATGTTTGACTATTTGTAATGTTGGAAAACACCACACTGTGCACTGTCTTTTTTAAAAAATTAAAAAAAAAAAAATTTAAATTTAAAAAAAGAAGGAGACCTGGACATCCCAGATATGAACTGAGAGCCTTTACTGATGTGATCTTTCATATAGAAACTGAAGGTAGTTGACGTGGAGCGATGATTATCTTCTCTGAAATCAGTGGTCACCTCTTGCGTCTCTTTGGGCAGGTGGAGGCCGTTCCTCTTCCCCAGTTTGATCAGTCGGTCCATGTAACGCTTGGACTCTGGAGTGAGGCTTTCAGCATCCATCTTCTTCTGCACACAGAAACAAAAACACTGAAACGGGTCCAACTGTCATCAGAGACGCTACAAATGCTAAATTAAAAAGGAAATATAAATCACCCACTCATGGCTGGTTTTTCACCTCAAACAGACAAAACTGGCTCAAAAATATTCTTTGGAGTTTGACTATAAGAACAGTTATTGATTTCTAATAGACGGCTCACAGACCTATCAATCAATCATCTCTCCGTTCACCTGCTTATCCATCCTATCTGTGTGCTGATTGGTCGGCAGCACCGTGAGGTCGTTTCTGCGTCTGTCAGCTCACCTCCAGAGCAACGATCCTCTGGTAGACATCCTCCCTCATGCTCATCTCCACGTCGAACTCCGACAGACACTTGTCAGCCTCGGTGCTCGCCGCACGGACCTCCTTACACGGCGACACGTGCTGCGGGAAGTCCAGCATGTTCCTGTGGACTGAGACGTGGGGTTAGACACGAGAGGTCGGGGTCAGTTAGAAGAGACGCCACAGAAACGTCACCGTCATAATTTGATTGATTTAGTATCTCATGACTTCAATTTAAGTTCTTGCAATTCGTGCAAAGTTGGTATGTAGCAAATTTGTCTCAATAATTGTATAATTTCCATTTAAACTGTAAGAATCATTTCACCAAAGTATCTTTTATCATGTCTTTTATTCCAGTCATTTTCTCTTTTCCTGGCAGGATGAGCTTCCACACTGAGATAATTCTACGCTCGTTTTCCTTCTTCCAGGTTCTCACTCATCACAAGAAGCTTTTACATTGATGACACATTGTGTTCTGATGACAAACAGAGCTGCAGTAGAAAATGTTTCCGTGTTTTCAGGTTTTCAGCTGCCTCCAAACAAAGCCTCTGAGCCTATTGTAGCAGCAGCAGCTGGTTCAGCTGCTTTCTCTACAAACTGCTGATGTGTCTTTACCTTCACATACTGAATCTGCTGACTCAGGGCTTCGCTGTAGAGTTCACAATGGACCAACCTGCCTGTGCTGTCAGGTTCATGCTGTTTGACCTCTTTACATTCAGGTTCATCATCTGACCACTGTACAGTTTGCCGAAATATCTGGACGGTCGATTAAACGGTCGAGCCTGTGACGTGACTTCAGCCGGAGTAAGAAGCTTTAACTCTGGCATCAGAGACTGATTCAGTTTTAGTCTCTGAAGACTAAAACATTTTTACTGTAAATTTTTCAAAAAGCATTTTTGATTTTAGCTCCTCTATTTTTGTTTTGTGCATGTCTGTCACAGCCTCTGACAGACTGTGACATTTCACAGATGACTGGATTAATGAAACCGGTTTAAATTAAAGCGAAAGGAAATGACCTGGTGTTGCAGATCTCAGGCTTCATTTCTCAGATTTGGTGAAACGGGTCTCTGATTAATAAACAAACGTACGTTTTGACTGATCAATAAGTCACCTGCTGAGCTACACCTGCAGATCCTCACACATCTCATCTTGTTATCAGTTACAAGGTGGTGGGTTCATTAAATGTGGCCTGTGATCACAGCAGTGTGAGTCAATGAATAGTTCAATCAACTGACGCCCACCCAGGTGCTTCATGACTCCAGCTGAACAGAGCTGTTCAGTGTGGACGAGCACCGACTGTCTCCCTCTCTCTGCGGCACCTGTCAGGACAGAACACCTGACACAGGTAGTATCTGTATCACGTAGGTGCTTTAAAATAAATAAATAAATAAATAAAAAATTCTAGTAATGAGTCAAGTTTCTCCACCAGAAAAGAGAGTCTTATCAGCAGCAGAGCAGAAATGATCAACAGAAAAACAATCACCTATTTTAAAGACGAATAATCATTTTAAGAATTTAAAACACAAAAGAAGTAAAACAAACGATCTCTGGTTCCAGCTTCTCATCTGTGAAGTTTTGCTGCTTTTCTTTTTTTAATGTGATAATAAATTGAACATATTCAGATTCTGAACTGTTGGTTTGACTAAACACGTCATCTGAAAACGTCACCTCCAGCCTTCAGAAACTGTGATGAGCGTTTTCTCTGTTTTAATACAAATATACTGACGTCATTAGTTGCAGGTCTAATCAGAGGAACAGGTGGATGTGATGACTCTGGAACACACAGGGTCAGGACCATGTGCTGCGTCTGAAACAGACTCTGAGTAATTTGTTTTTTAATCCTCAGACGTAAAAATGATCAGACTGAACCACATGACACGCTTCAGCTGACACTGACCGGTGTACTCGACCTCCACGTCAGCGAGGGCCTTCAGCGTGTTCTCGAACGTGACGCTGTCCAGATCCAGCGCTCCGATGCGGTCGTACACCTTCTTCGTGTTGGCGATGAGCTCACTGGAGAGCTGCCGGATCTGCTCGGGGTTCAGGTTCCAAAGCAGCCGGTTCTCAGAGCAGACCGGCACCGGACTGCCAAACACCACCTCACCTGGGACAAAAACACTCTTCTCAGATGTGAAGGATTATGACTTTCCTTTGTCACATATGTCAGTAAAACTGAATATCTCTGGGTTTCTATGAATAAAACTGCTCCAAGTCACGAGTATTGTCACTACTGATTGATCTGCAGATTTTTTTTCAACAAATTAATTATTTTGTTTAGAAATTGTCAGAAAGCCGTGAAAATTCACATAATTATTTCCCAGGACGTCAGCAAGCAGCGTGACCTTCAAAATGACGTGCCAGTTTTTTTCCCACCAGAAACAGTTGTAAAAGAGTTAATGAATCAGTGATTAATAAGGATGCCTTCGTTTTAAATGGAGAGATTTTTAATTTTTTTTTTTTTTTTTAAGTTTTTGACGGGAAGCTTCAGGAGATGTGCAACTGTGATCCATGCTGTGTCTGAAAACATCTCCATATTTAGACCAGAGCAAGCTCACTGAATGCTGGTTCAAACACAGTGAAACTGTGGCAGAGGAAAACAACACTGACAGGAGCAGAGAGAGGCTGACCATGGACAGATGGAGCAAAGCTGAGAGGACAACTGCAATTTTGATTTGGAAAAAGGGAAAACAACTTTTCCCCTTCAGTTTTGAAGTGAGAGGGACGAGATTTTAGTGGGAATCAAACATGAAATGAAGGGACATGGACTTCTACAGGTCATGCTGTGGCACAGTCTCTGACTTCTCTGGGATAATCTAGTCCAGATTAGACCAGTCTAGGTACTGGTTTTTGACGTGGTACAGAATGGGATTTGAAGGAGTGCTTCA
Source organism: Toxotes lorentzi (assembly GCA_037833715.1). Classification (NCBI taxonomy): domain Eukaryota; kingdom Metazoa; phylum Chordata; class Actinopteri; family Toxotidae; genus Toxotes; species Toxotes lorentzi. The sequence goes on from JBBMJY010000022.1 coordinate 22,949,958, forward strand.
GACAAAGTTACACCTAAATGTCTGTGACAGTAAGACTCTGCACTGTAGGTTAAAGATGAAGTTACAGCTCCTCATGAGAGAGCACACTGCTCAACTCTTAGTTAGCGTAGCTCGGTGAATAAGCAAAGCGGGCTACCATGCTCCAAAGAAAAAAAAGAAAAGAAAAAAAAACATGCCAGAACTAAAGAACAAATCACCATTTTAACCCACATAGCGGCCTTTTCTTGGTTTTTATCCACTAAGCCGATAGCGGCGTTATTCTGCAGGTGAATTTAAATCACCTTGCTCAGGTTGCTGTAGCCTGGAGAGCAGCAGCTAGCTAACGTTAGCGCTAAGACTCACGTTAAAGCGGTCTAACTGTAAACCATCACAGAGATGAGCAGAGGGTTAACCTGCTGCTAACAGGCGTAATTTCACCGCGGACTCAGTCAATTACATCGAAAACATCAGAGGATTACTCACCTGTCGGCCCCATAGCTACCAGATTACGTGCACGTTTGTTAGTGTGGTTCAATGTCTGAGCTTCAGGGTTAAAGCGGTTCAAGGGGAAAATAACTTCCGGTTTTCAATTTTCAAAATAAACTCTGACCGAGGATTAGCTCTTAAGAGTAAAACCACAAACAACAAACTGAAGATTTACAGTGAGACACAGAAAGACGTTTATGTCCAATGACTCAAACCTTCTACTTTTTACTATTTATTGTTTTATTATACATTATTCGTCTTATGTTTTTTTCTTTACTGCATCCATCCATCTTGTCTCATCTTACATGTATATGAACTTATAAACAGGATTCTGTGTCCAACTGCCTAATGTTTATTTAAAAAAAAATCCTGACACTAACTCCAGAGGAGATCTTGTACAGTGTAAATGTATTATTAGTCTTATTAATGTAAATTCTTACACAATTGTAATAGATAATATTTAAGATATTTGGGTGATTTAGTTGAATCTGCAGCAGCCTCATACTGACATGTATACTGTCCTACAGAGGCGGACAGCAACAACTACAGAAAAGCTGATGTAAAAAATAAAGAGGCTAATTGGATAAACTGAGGCAGATGGACAGGATGTACTGGTATCCATTCCTATTACATCTTCTTGCAGTCATTTTAAGGTAAAAACATGTCAAAATACAAATTTTGTCAAGACTTAAACTTTTCTCCAACCCAATATATAATTTCAAAGAAGACAATATGTTAAATGTGCTGATTCAGAAAAACACGGGAAAAAAACAACAAAAAACTAAAGGGTCAACGACAGCTAAAGCAACAGAGCCAAATCTGTCTGAAACTATTATCAACTTAAAGTGGTTTAAACTACTAGTCCACTGGTTCCCAGCCTATGGATTGGGCCTCTCCAAATGATCATTAGATAAATGTGAGGGGTCGTCAAGTGATTAAAATAAATAAACATACGACATTGTTTTTTTAAATTAAATTTTGACAAAATATGTTTAGTAGGATATTAATTTCGAGTTTTTCAATTTTTATTCTGAAGGCGTTTGCCCCGTATCCGGTTTTTGCTGTCAACTTGATGTCAACAGTTACCACACCGGCGCTTTCATATGACAGCATAATTCCGCGACAAGCTAATTAGCTAACTGACGGCTACGACCACTCGAAGCAGCGGAGTAAACGTCAACTCTCCGACACCGGGATACTCCACACCGGAAAGACAGCTGGTAGGAAGAAAACGCGTAACCGTGTTATCGTGTTAGATCTGGCAGCATGACAGTTTCTTGTTTACGGCAGCATCGTTTCAATCAGCGGAATGTGATCAGCTACCTAGCTAGTCGTTAGCGTCGTGCCGCTTTGGCTGAGAGAACACGTCACGCCAAGGTCTTTTCAACATTCTGGAAATTGAACTAGGTTATTATTCTGAGTAGAAACGTGCGTCTGTTAGAGCGGAAGTCAAGACGCGCAATAAACTGCCAAGAACCACTGTTAAATTCGGCATAAGTTACATACATCAAGTGACATTTATACAATCACATTTTTAGCATTTGTATTTGGTTTGCCCATTTTTTTTAGGGGTTACGTCAGTTGCGTTAGGTGGTGACTTGCTTAAATACCAAGTCAGTTGTTTTAGGCACATTCTGTTGAAATGACTGCCCATTGTAAATTATCTGCCGAATTTCACTACAAGCTATCATTGTTTTGCACTTTCTACTAAATGTCCTTAAAACACTCAACCTTCCGCTGTTGATATGCGAGTCAGTGTTAAACTGCTAGAATTTCGACTGGAGTATGGTGAAACTTTATTTTCGAAGTTACGGTACACACGCGTAAAGGAAGCGTGCGTTTGCTGATTGGTTGGCATGCTAGCATGCTAAGCTAAAATGAACCTTTGTTCATAGAAAATGACTTAGAGCTTTAAGTGACCTCGGTGGTTTCAAATGCCACGTAGTCCCACAAGTCCTCTTATTATCAGCTGTGGTTGGCAACTCGTTTCACCATGATTCATGTACAAAGATAGCATGTTAGCTGGCAGCCGTTAGCGTTACTGAGTCAGTTACACTGAGCCTGAGCTGCGAAAATATTCTCCAGGCTAATGCTAAAGAGATCAGGTTAACTGAGAGAAGCAGCAGTGAACCTCTGTAACAACAACAACAACGCTGTACACTAAGACACCCGATAACAGACAAATCACATTTACTCCCCATTGTGAAATGTACATGTCTTCCATCCCCGGTCAAAATAAAGACAAACCGGTTGTATATGCTGGACATAGAAGTGTATCCATGTACAATTGTACAGAACCATCTACTGTATGTATATCACTTAACTAACTTACTGCACCGCTCATTTAATGGTTATGTCAGCACTCCTTGGCAGTCTCACACAACCCACAATACACACACACAGTGTTTGTGTATTGTTGTCAACTACATAAGTAATTTTTTTTCTTGTAGTATGTATATTTTTTTGATCTTATCTGTATATTCTGAGTGCCTGTACCTCTTTGTATCTGCTGTTTGCTGCTGTAACGGTGTAATTTCCCCACTGCGGGACTATTAAAGGTTTATCTTATCTTATATATATATATATATATATATATATATATACACACACGTGTTGGTGCAGTGTGTACGTTCACTGAGAGCCACTGGAAACTGGAATCAGATTCCACGTATGGACAAACATACTTGGACAATGAAGCTGAAGCTGATTCTCACATGAGTGTTAGTGTATTTGGCAGCTGTATGACTTTCATCATGGTATCATCTTGTTGCTGTTATTTGCAGGGTCTCCCTCCCTCAGTGAACACAGAGAGGTCTGAGCCTCCATCACCATGACAGACAACAAGCGTCTCGCCTTCTCCATCATCCAGTTCCTGCATGATCAGCTCCAGTCAGGGAATCTGTCCTCAGGTGCCCAGGAGAGTCTGGAGGGTGAGTCCTCATTCAACAAGAGCCTGAGCTCCTGTGGGATACATGACCAAAACGTCTGGGTCTGCGATCCGGTTTGGGTTGAGGAAACAGTTTTGTTGTTGGTTCTGCTTTTTTCCCGCTGTTCTCCGCCTGCTAGAAAAAAACTAACCAAATCAGCCTGGACTCGGAGACGATCAGAGTTTTCAGTATTTATTCTTGAAAGAAGGAGTATACATCAACCATGAATCAAGAAGGTATCTTTGTAATACTCAAAGGAGAGAAGTCTCTGTGTCTTCTTTATACACACAGGAGCCCACCTCCCCTTCGAGCTGATAGTCACAAAGTCTAAACATGCAAACATCCAGCCTTGAGCGTCTGTCTCTGTATCTGTGTAAGAAGAATATGCATAGGACAGGCTTCTGTATCTATCTCATGGGAACAATGTGTGCGCCTTGCTGTAGTTCAAGGTATTGTAGGTCAGGCTGCACAGAATATAACAAAGGCATAGGCAAAGTATATGGCAAAGTATATCCATCCCATTATTTTTCCATCATTTCCCCCCTGTTTATACAAAGTATAACAAATATGAAATAGGAAAAATAATCATAAAAAAATCAATATGAACAATGATCACAGTAATAGGAAAAATAATCATAGTATAAATAACAAAGCTAAATAAGTATATGTACTCATGTCTATGTAGTGAAACTGTCTTTATTTGCCTGAAAGGGTGAACCCTGAAGGGCCCTCGTAACAGAGCTATCAGGTGCTGTATTATTTGGAGTGAATATACAACAGGTAGCCCCAAACATTTTACAAACACCCCCTTTCTCTGCAAAGACCATATCTAGGCCCATACGATTTTGCCAGGACATCAGACTTGTCTTGTCTAATTGCTCACTGAGTCCTCTTATCCCATCCCAAGTGTAATTGATGTATCGCTGTTGGTTATAGTAAATGTAGTTAATCCAATCAACATTCTTGTTAACCGTTGCCCACCAGAAAAATACAGACTCAAAACCTGCTGCTATTAGATTTCTGGCCTTGTACTCATCAGGAACACCTCTGGGGACCCCAATAGCATCTATGTACACAGAAGGATTGAGACTACCAGGATCACCTTTCGTTTAGTACGATGCATAGGAGAAACCTTAGCATCACTCAAAGCCATAGCCTCAATAGGGAGTACATAGAAAGGTATCACGAGTTGTACAGGTGCACAGGTACCGGTCCAGGTATTTGGAAGTATGGACAGCAGGCGTCTCCCGTCACAATACCACAACACCTCCGCCCTGGCCGTCGTCTGGCTATTAAACCAGACAGGATCGAACCCCGTGCCATTTCCTGTGATATTGTAGGTGGAGTTACACCACGAGAGGTGACCTACAGAAAGGCCATTGTGCATGTATCTAATTTTCTCTGTAAGGTGTGGTGGATGTCGCTGAGCAGGCACTGGTGGTAACGTAGTGTAGTTTGTCACAATTAGTGGGTGGTATAGGAGAGAGGAACAGTTGCAACAGACAAGCGAAGTCTTCTGGGTCATTATCAGGATCCAATCTAACTGGGGTCATACCAAGAGTAGGTCTGGAAACAGCACAAATTATACAATTAGAAACATGAAGTTGTTTTGCAGAATAATAAATCCAATCAATCCACACATTACTATCAGAGAAGCCAGTCTCAATGGCAAAAGTGTCTTTTAGATTTAGAATGATCATAGTTGTGGTTTCAATATCAGTGTCATTATGTAATCTCAATTTATGTATTTATAAGAACTTCCCACCTAAAGATGGGGGATTACTACGATGAATGTGATGACAGCAAGCACAAAAACTGTTTTCCTGATCCCACACAACCCAGGCTGTCTGAAGGGATGCCATGGTGTGTGCAGAGGCATTTTACCTGAGCTCCTGGACAACACTGCAGTACACTCCTCCCAATACAGTACCGCCTCTAGTTCCTCTGGGTAGTGAGACGTGTGTCTTCACCGGGTTGAGACGGGTGCCCCTATTGGACTCACCCTCCTTTGTAGTAGCTCTACCACAGAGAAGTAGGTTTCCTGTTTAGGACACAGTGTCCTCATGCTCTGGCCCTGGCAGCTCTTTTACCCTCTTACAGTGTGTGAGATGAATACAGGAGATCCTCTCGGCTATCTTTACTGCAGTGGGTGTAGACAGCAATACTTGGTCTGGGCCATCCCACCTTGGATCACTCCAGGTTTTCCTCTTAATCACCTTGATGAAGATCCAATCTCCTGGTTTCACCACAATTGGTTGGTCACTTGTTTCCTGCGTGGAAAACAGCAGCAGACGTAATTTCTTTCCTTTTCAGCATTCTGTACATATAATCTGCCAAGGGTTCAGGTAATATGAAAGCTCATGCATATTCATCATGACTAATGGTCTCAGCCATAACTTTCTTAAGTTTAGATTTAATTGTTCCATTTATTCTCTCCAGCAGTCCTGCTGACTGTGGGTGATAAGAACAATGGTTATTTCCATGCCTGTACTTTCACTAGGTGCTGGATAACATTATTTACAAGATGTGTCCCATTATCACTGTACTTTATTCACATTTATTTAATTCAATGAAATCCATACAGATACATTAGAAAGGATATTGTGGTGTAGGTAATCTGCCTCTTGTAGATTTCTCATTACCTTGTGGATTATGTTTAGCACAGATAACACATCCTAAACAAAATTTCTAAATACTAAATACTTTATCATAGATACCACCCCCCCCTGTTGAGACATGATCAACACCATGGCTCACAATAGCTGCGTATCTATGTAAACTTTGTGGTAAAATAGGTTTATTTCCTGGACATGTAGATATTTCATTCATTCTTGGTTTTAGGTTTAGGAGCTTTTAGAATGGCTGTTTTCCTTGTCTCATCTAATGGTGAGACAAGCCTTCACCTGATAAGTCATATCCTAAGTATTTCACCTTCAGTTTCCATAACTGTAGTTTATTTTTACTCACTTTGTGTCCTTGCTCTGCAAGGAATGTCAGCAGTGCTAGGGTGTCCTCTTTACATTGTTCTTGAGTTTCAGAGCACAACAAAATATCATCGACATACAAAAGAATTTGACTAACATATGGCGGAATAAATTTTGAAAGATTAGCCGACATAGCTTATGAAAAATTGTTGGATTTTCGCAATAAACCTGCGATATTCTTTAAAGGTAAAGATAAACCAGAATTGGTGATCTTGTGCCACAGGTATTGAGAAAAATGCATTCGCTAAATCAATCACAGAGAAATATTTCTGTTCTGGATTCATGTCATTCAATAATACATGTAGGTTAGGTACTATTGGTACTCTAGGTCTTACTGCTTTATTTACAGCCTGCAAATCTGGACACTGAACTATTACGCCCGCTTTTAACAATAAATTTAATATTGGTTTTATCCCTTCCTCAGCTTCAGGTTTTAATGGATATTGTCTCTGATGCGGCATAAAAGTTAATATAGGTGTTATGGTTACTGATAAAACATCTTTTATCAACCCCACATCTGCAGATCCTGTTGACCATAGTTTTTCTGATATTGACTGTAACTTTTCCTTTTCCAAGGGAGTCAAGACTAATATATCTCACATTTTCTCTGCACATCCAGTTAAATGTACTTGTTTCCTAGCAATTTAATTTTATTCTGAATGTGTTTAAAATAGCCTGCATGAGGATCTGTTACAGGCAGTCCTACTGATAAGGCTTCCTCTTTTATCTTGCCATAAGTTGTTTGTACAAAGATGGTTTCATGTGATCTTCTATACTTTTGGATGTTATGGGAGTCGACCATGACAGAACTGCATGCTCCGGAATCACACAGAAATATCAAATCTTCCCCTGCCACATTCAAACAACCTCTGGTCTCTGCTCCATCTCAAAATATTTGTCTACATTTTATAAACTCAATATTTCAGATCCCTCTCTCTCTGTGTTGTCGGCTAGGCCACTACGGTGTGTGTCACTATGTGTGTGTGTGTGTGTGTGTTTCTCTGAGTGCATGACCTGTGTTAGCTGGATCTAGTCATGCTGACCATCCTCCGTCTGGTCCAGATCCCCCTCCCGCCCTGCCAGTCCTTCCATTCTTCCATCTGCAGCCACATGCCCAATGACCTTGCCTTCCACACATGAAGCAGGCTTCGTTGTCCCATCCTCCTTCTCCTCTGACTCCACCATGGCCACCAACAGCCGGTGGATCTCTATCATTCTCTCTGGAGGTTCTTAAACCTGTCCTGGGTTGATGCGGCCGGGGGTGGTGCGGTGTCAGAGGATGGTCCGGCGGTGGAGGCTTATGGGAGAGGCTGAGGTTCTGGGTCTGATTTTGGTTGCGACGGAGGAGGCGGTCGGTGTGGAGGATCTAGACTTGGCCTCTGTCGTCTCCTCACTACGAGGTCAACATCGTCCTCAATAAAATTAACATCAAAACACCTTAGGTGCTGAAGATTGAGTTCCTTTATTTTCTTTTTCTTTTTCATTCCTGTGCCTTACGTCTCTCTCTTTCCCTTTTCATTCCCTGTCCTCTTTTCAGCTTCCTCCTACTTTCTCTACACTTTCCCTATGTCCTCAACCAGTTTCTGACATGCTTCATGCTCCAAGTCTCCACATAAACCCATGTTCTGCTCTCCACTTTTTAAGATGTTTTACGATATCATGATCATTACGTTGTTGCATACGTTTAGCATCCCCTTCTAATTCTCCTTTTCCACAAAAACTATAATTCTGCCCGATTTATTTAATTCTTATTTTATTTATATTTTTTTTCTTCAGTTTTTGGGGATTTTTTTAAATCCCTATTTTATTTTATTCTATTTATTTATTTGGAATCCATTATTATTTTATTATTCTTATTTTAGCGGAATGCTCGCCAGCCAACCAGTTTGTATGGCGTAACACCCGAGCAACTGGTCCTTATGATACAGCTTCGCAGTGAGTTTGTGTTGACACCGTCAGGTTTCCACTCACTGGTCAGAATATATCAGAGACACTTAAGAACATTCCAAGCTTTACTCTATTTCTCTAGAATTTCTCAGTAATTTTTTTTATCTTTTTATTTTTTTTCTATAAGTCCCTGACTTATTCTTAGTGCCTTGAGCTTTAAGCTTCTCTGTAAACTTTTCACTTTAAGTCCCAGACTTAAATCTATACTGCACCGGAATCGTCCCGGTCCTGCTCAATTTCCCTGAATCTCGTCACCCCTCGACTCTCCAGCCGGCCCCAACCTCTCTATGTCCAAACTGCTTCTTGTAACCAGTGCAGGGTGGGAGGGCTTTTCAAATGCTCGCAGTGTCAGGTCCAAATCCAGAAAGAAGAGGAGATATTGAGATCTGGCTCGAAGGACCAAGCTATGTTAGAAAAAACTAACCAAATCAGCCAGGACTCGGAGATGATCAGAGTTTTCAGTGTTTATTCTTGCAAGAAGGAGTATACATCAACCATGAATCAAGAAGGTATCTTTGTAATACTCAAAGGAGAGAAGTCTCTGTGTCTTCTTTATACACACAGGAGCCCACCTCCCCTGAGCGTCTGTCTCTGTATCTGTGTAAGAAGAATATGCACAGGACAGGCTTCTGTATCTATCTCAAGGGAACAATGTGTGTGCCTTGCTGTAGTTCAAGGTATTGTAGGTCAGGCTGCACAGAATATAACAAAGGCATAGGCGAAGTATATGGCAAAGTATATCCATCCCATTATTTTTCCATCAGAGGACAAGCACCTTGAGTGGACTCCGGGATGATACTAAACCTTAATCTGACTGGAGTTTATGTGATACCTCCCTGTTAAAATGGTCTTGTTGTTTTTGCAGTTGCTGTCCAGTGTTTGGAGACGGCGTTTGAAGTGTCAACCGACGATCAGAGCCTCGCCATCCCCATGACGTTACCGGAGGTCTTCGCCTTAGCCACAGCCAAGGTAGAGGCAGGGAAACAGTCTTCTATCAGGTCTACGTGTTGGTGACACACATTTTATACATTCAGGTTTCATGAAGGGCTGAGCTGACTCTGACATGTTAAGTAGGTGGAGTGCTCTTTCTGTAATACCTCACAGCGTTTCTGTCTGTTTGTGCCAGCATCCATCTCAGTCACAGGTCAACAACAACTCACCTCCAAACTCCATCAGTGAGGAACAGAGAGTTGAGGCAGAGAGACTGAAAACTGACGGTAAGACGAAGCTGATGTCCACACAGCTGGGTTTTTAAAGTGGATTCGTTTTTTTGTCTCGGTTTTGTTTTCCAGTAATAAGTTTGTGCCTTCTGTCTGGACTGCAGGTAATGACCAGATGAAGGTGGAGAACTTTGCAGTTGCTGTTGAGTTTTACTCAAAGGCCATCGCCATCAACCCTCAGAACGCCGTCTACTACTGCAACAGGTCAGTGCGGTGACTGGTCTCCTTCAGTCTGAAGGGTGTCGCAGAGACGAGATAAAGCTCAGATGTTTGTCTAATCATATTATGTACTAATAGTGTAGACGTTGACAGGCCTTTTTCCTGTGCAGGGCTGCAGCCTACAGTAAACTGGGGAACTATGCTGGAGCGGTGCAGGACTGTGAACAGGCCATCAGTATTGACCCAAACTACAGCAAAGCCTACGGGAGGATGGGGTAGGAAAACAGCTGCTTCTCTCATTCGCTGTTCAGATGAACATCGAGCTCTTTCTGTAAAGAAGCAGAGAAAGAGCTCGATGTTCATCAGAGCTGCAACCTGCAAAAACCCTCAGTGTTTCAGTCTTTCTCCTGAACAGCTCGACACTTCCAGGCTCCCATACCTTAACTACCTCTGTTGTCAGAAGCACAGTCTTCTGTCTTCTGGTAACTGTCACAGTGTAAAAGGGAAAAGAATGGCTGACCACATTCTCAGCATATGAGTACGAAAAATGAAAACTATGTCAGAGGGAGGTGAACAGATTCGGAAGCAGTATTAACCCGCTGACATTTTTAAAGATGTGAGGAGCAGTTATTATCCCTGACCGGGCTCCTGACACGTCTCCTGTCGTGTTGTGTCGTTGTGTTTCAGTTTGGCTCTGGCCAGCCTCAACAAACACACAGAAGCAGCGAGTTATTATAAAAAAGCACTGGAGCTCGACCCTGACAACGACACCTACAAAAGCAACCTGAGGATTGCGGAGGAGAAGATGGAGACCTGCAGTCCAGTAAGACCAGACGACCGACAGTTCAACTGAGCAGAGGCTCTGTAAAGGCTTTGTGTTCATGTCTGTGTTCTCTCTCTCAGACAGCAGGGATGGGAGGAGTAGATCTGGCTGGTTTGCTCAGTAACCCCAGCTTCATGAACATGGTGAGACTCCGACTCTGTTTGTTTCAGCTTGTTTCTTTCTGCTCCACAGTCTACCACAAATTCTTGTCTGATTCCGCCAAAACTACAACACATGGACATTGACTGCCTTCATCCGATGGAGGGGACACCATGAACTTTCACAGTCACCAAAAATGAGTTCAGCAGTGGGGATTGTGTTAGCAGACAGCACAACGCATAAATCAGCCAGTGGATTAGTGTTTAGATATTTTACGATTCTGAATAATTTCTTTGTTTGTTTCCTACAGTTTTTGCTGATAATAATTTAAAGGTGTGTTTGCTGTTAGTGTTAAAGTGGCTATAATTGGTATTTTCATAGTACTAATGTATGAAATGATGAACCTACAGATTTATTACTCAGCTTTACAGAGTTTTACAGAGTCTCAGCTCATTGTTTATCTGTTTACTGTTCTTGGCTCTCACAGCAGCAGCTGTTTTCAGAGAAACAGCTGTAAAAAGCCTCTGTCCTCGACCTGCTGAGCAGCAAACAGCAGACACACTCAGTCAGAGAGCAGCTGGTGAACATGGTGGAGCATTTAGCAGCTAAACACAGATATTTCCCTCAGGAGCTGGTGGAGACCAAACACAGAGCTAAAAGAGAGGGAACGTATCAGCTTAAAAGGTCAAGATCTGTCAGTTTTGTGATCAGGTTTAAGTTTATTTTTCAGCTTCTTGAACAATCTGTCGGTATCAGCATCAACATTCCAGAGCAGGTCAAGCTCTGCTGTTAGAAACTCTCCAGATAAGGCCATTTACTACAAGGACACCAGCTGTGGTGGCTTGAAGACTAGAGAAGCAGACTCTTTAGTGCAAAACAGTAACCAGCTGAGAGACCTTTCCATATGGTGTTGTTGTTACAGTGACATCTGAGCAGTGGGGAGTTGTTATTTTCCTGACATTACATTATATTTGTGTTATTCTACCTTTTTTGTTGGTCTGTCTCCACAGGCATCGTCTCTGATGAACAACCCTCAGGTTCAGCAGCTGTGAGTCTGTTTTCCTTCTTGTTCAGTCGCTATTTTCTTCCTTTCGGGTTTGTTCAGGTTAACATCCCATCTACTCGTTCTCTTCCAGGATGTCGGGGATGATGTCCGGAGCATATGGTGGGATGGGGGGAGGAGGTACAGCCCCTGGAGCCACTGCCCCCGGAGCCGCGGCCCCTGGAGGCGCTGCCGCTGGTGCCGCTGGTGCTGCTGGAACCGGAGATTTGTCCGGACTGATTCAGGCGTACGTACCTGAGACGGATTAAAGTGTAATGACAATCGTAATACACGTTTTTCCCAGCAGGTGCTTTGTCATGTTACGGCAGAAGGAACTGGGTGAGAGAGTGTTGGTGGGTTGTTGTTTATGGCTGTTGTTGCTGTTTTTGTTACAGAGGCCAGCAGTTTGCTCAACAGATGCAGCAGCAGAACCCAGAACTCATCGAACAGCTGAGGAGTCAAATCCGCAACCGAACGCCCAGCTCCGGAAACGAAGAGCAGCCGTGACGTCGGATATGGTAAAAACTCCCTCTGATTACTGTCAGTCTGAACAGGACAAAGTGCTCATGTTAGTTTCTCTAAGCTGCTGTTTCCAGGTCAGTTTGTCCAGAGGAGACGTGTGACATTTACCTGATCACAGATTAGAGACGCCTGATCCCTGTCTTTACTGTCCCGCATGGACACAGTGAAGCAGAGGCATAAATTAGAGGAATGATTTAAAGAAAGAAGAAACATGGGATTTGTAGAGTAACAACAAAAACAAGAAGAGACAGTGAGTTAAAATATATGACAACAGTTTAAATCAGCAAATAAGAGAAAATTAAAAATAAGATCATAGGACAGGTTTTAGATAGGTTTCATCAAACCAGCTGCGTTCTCACTGTGAAATTCAATCTTATTGTTTAACTTTTTAATTTACAGAAGTAAAATAAATAATAAGAATTTTGTGATTATTTCTTGTTCACTAATCCTTTCATTCACTGTTTGCATTAAAAACCTGCAGGAGGAGCTAAGGTGCTTTCAATGAAAAAATCATCTTAATCCAACAACTGCTGAGTTTGATCCACAAACTGGAAACAAACAGAAAATCTACAAAGCAGAAAGTAACTGCAGCAAGTCAGAGAAGTGTTCATTTGTGTTAGAGACAGAAGCTGTTCTCAGAGTGATGAGAACAACGTGGAAACAAACATTCCGTAATTTCCCAGCTTGGGATCAATAAAGTATATCTATCTATCTTGTTCTAAATTTATCAAGACAACAGGTGAGCATGGAGGAAACATGAGTTTTTATCAACAGCGAAGTAAAAAGGAGCAGATCAGAGCTAGACCTTCTTCAGATCACCTGCAGTTTCAAATCACACTTTAATTCTCAGTCGTCTTGTTTCCTTTTTATTTGAGTGATTAACCTTCCGATTTCCTCTCTGTGTTTCAGGCTGTGCAGGTTCATGTGTGGAGGAGACGTATCGACCGTCTGCCCTTTTTTTTTTTTTTTTTCTTTCTGATTTGGATCATTATAACACAAAGGACTGAAAGGAAGATTTTGTTTGTTCCATCACTGAATAATTCCTGCATGAGAGAGAGAGAGGCCTCCGCTTCATTCAGGAGCCATGTCACCAAAAATTACACCCACTTCCTGCTGCGCTGTGTGGTTTTTAGGAAGAGCATTTTGATGCAACACTTTGATATTAAACAGATTAATTGGAAGAGATCAGGCTCTGACCCAGATGTGAAACAGCTGTAGTAAAGCAGGTCAGCAGAGTCAAAACAGAAGTTTGAAATGTCTTTTTTGTTCTCTAAAAGCTACACAGTGTAACTTTAAATGCAATTTCTGGTCCAGTACCTTGTTTATGGTGTGTGTGTGTGTGAGTGAGCGAGATATCAGGGTTAATTTAGAGTAAATGAATGAATGGTGTGTGTGGCAGGTGAAACTCCTCGGTCACCTGTGAGGAAGCACTGAGCTGTTTAAACAGTGTGGGAATTAAAAAGAGCATCTCAACATTTTACACCCTCCTGTCTGACGAGTTTTCACTCCTGCCAATCAAATGTCCTGAGGTTTGTTTTCCTGGGCAGCAGGAAACTTACGGAGACGAAGATAACAGATCGCACATAATATAACCTCACATTACCTCAGCTTATGAGGGGACTGCGCAGAAGTCCAGTGGTGATTTACAGCAGCTGTGAAGTGAGTGAATTAAGAAGGTATGAACAATAGGTAGAAGGTGAATAGTAACACATTCAGGTCTGATGTAAAACCTGTACAGCTGTACACAGAAGTTTGAATAAATTTCATGTTTAGTTGATTTCTGAACTAAAATGTAATAAATGAAAATTGCAACAAACAGTCAAATGGTAATTCACTGTTTACTGAATGAGGAGAGTTCCAGAAGTTTAAGAAAAAAAAAAAAACGCTGAATTGCGGTGACAGAAATGTTCCACTGCAGGAAACACGGATCTCTGTCTTAGTCTCTGTATTTTCTGTGAATCTCACCAAAACAGAAATCATCTCATTAAAGAGCCGGCTGAACATTTTACCCTCAGTCCACCAGAACCAATCAGGCTTCAGCACCACTGGGTACGTCAGTGGGAAACTCACCACTCAGAGCCCAGAGAGTGGGTGACGTATCAGAGGAAGCGTCTTCAGGCACCTGCTGAAGAAAGGACGGAGCCCCGGACAGGTAGACGCGTTTTATCTGGCTCATGTGGTTTAATGTTATGTTGAGCCGAGGACTTTGTTTAGCCTGACTAATGCAGATGTGAACAGCCGGTTTCTTTTATGATTCGAATCTTTAGGTGTTAGCTAAAGATTTAGCTGCAGAGGAGCTAACGACTGTTAGCTGTCAGGTTAGCCGCTGTTAGTCAGAACCAGCAGCGGAAATGGGTTCAACTTTATCTTTAACGTAGATTGGTAAAATGTGCTTGTCAAAACTGAAAAGGTGAAAGTATACCTGTTAAATCATTTTATCATATAGTGCGAAGGAATGTGGCGAAACGAAACACAAAAAGTTAAAATTGTAATCAGTCCTGAAGGGTGTAAAATGTTTTATATCTTAGTTCCAGACAGGAAGCGGGGTTAACGGTAGGTCCCTTGACGTTATCGGATCCTGTAGCGGTGACACGAACTTAACGTTAAAAACGGACAGAAACGGCCTAACAAAGACCCGGTTTGTGACTTTACCTCGGAAATGATGGAGTTTGGAGGCGTTTGATGTTCAGAGTGAAGTTAGAAACGGTTTAGACGGTGAGAGAGGAGAGGTTTTGTTCAGCCATACTCGGGATATGGTTGTTGTGTCACACACGTAGAAGCATTAACGGGGGACATTTACCTACAGTATTGTTCAAAATAATAGCAGTACAATGTGACTAACCAGAATAATCCAGGTTTTTAGTATATTTTTTTATTG
>JBBMJY010000022.1:22965123-23017664 GCA_037833715.1 Toxotes lorentzi
CAATAAAAAATATACTAAAAACCTGGATTATTCTGGTTAGTCACATTGTACTGCTATTATTTTGAACAATACTGTAAGTACTGCACTCAGGTACAGGTCTGAGTTACTTGTACCTTACATGAGAATTTTCTCTTTTTTTTCTATTTCCCCTTCACCACATTTCAGAGTAAAAGCCTTTAGTACTTTTCACTCTGTTGTATCTAATTGTCATTTTTAGCCTCTTGTTACTTTGCAGGTGAAGAAAAACAGAGTTGGATGTCTGTGAGTTGTAAGCAGTGTGTGGTCTGGATCCAGTCAGACCGCATGTGAGATGCAGCTGTGTAACTAACTTCTTGTGCCACTGTCACACTGTGTCTAAACCCAGTGTCTCAGCAGTTGAAATGGTCAGGAAATAAAATCTGTTGATTGAATCTGTGTACGACTTTAAAATGAATGAATGAATGACGCGTTGCATTCATTAACAGCAGGACGGGTTTGATGTGGATGGTGGGTGTACGCAGAGCAATAGTAGTAACAGTAGTCACTGCAGATCAGTATTTTACTGCCATGAAAACCATAGAAAATTCATGTCCATATACACAAATCAATACGTTGCATTTTGTGATTACTTCACAAACTGCTGTGAGACAGTAACAGTCATTGGTGGCAGCTGCTCTATTCTGAAGTGGTGTATTTTAAAAGGTTAAATGAAGAACTCATACAGTGTAAAGTCAGAAAAGTTCGCTCATGTAGATCAGGACATGTATCATACAAGATGTTCGATACCCATCTCCAGGTTTAAACAGACCCTGATGCTCAGTCCTGAGTCAGGGTCACAACAGATCCTCAGCCTCAGGTGAAGAATGCAGGTGGACTGGTTTATTGTGGTTTGATCTGAACTTCCTTGTTCTCTCATGTGTGGCTCAACTCACAGGATCTGTGTGTTTATCTGTGTCCTGCAGCAGACGCAGCAGAGTGGAGGTGTGTGTGATGATGATGTCTTCGCTTTAGCATCTGCAGAGTGTTTGCTGCTTCAGGATGCAGATCTTGGTGGTGAAGCTGCTCGGCCTGCTGGGATTGTTCGGCCTCATGCTGGCCGGTGTACTGGTCCCAGTACGCCTCTTGCTGGTCGACTACGACAAGGCGCACAGGTACAGGAGGGCTCTGTCTCTCTGTAACTCGTTTGGAGGAGGGGTGTTCCTCGCAACATGCTTCAACGCTCTGCTGCCGGCCGTCAGAGACAAGGTCAGGAAAACTACACGTAATGAAACAAAACAAACAGTGTGTGTTTGTCAAAAATTTGCTTCGTCTTTTAAATGTAGTGTCTGTTTGTAATTAGCCTTTTTTGTTAACTAAGTCTGTGTTTGTTTCCGAAATTATTAGTAAAATTATGTCTTAGCTGCCGTTTTACAGTGCAGCAAGACAAGAGAATAATATTTATGCTCTTCAGAATTCGGTGAATCTGATGATTTTAAATGTGGATTGACCTCCTGCCTTTATTGACACACATGTATGTGGAGGCATCAGTGTGGCGTCTCATTACTCATCACATGTTCAACTGCAAGTCACCAAAGTCCCTTCGGACTGGGTCGAACTGTGAGGCTACAGCTGTGGGTGTATATGTGAAATAACCACAGTCTGTCAGGTCCATTAACTAAAACAAAATCCTAAATGCTGCTTCATGAAGGTGCTGATGTTCAGTTTGTGTTGAGACTGTGTCAGCGAGGCGCGGATTCAACACTTTCTGATACTGTTGAACTATAATATGTTATTCAGTGAGGTGTTTCTGTTATTTTGTCCACCCTATTTATATCAGTGAGGGAAAGCTAAAGAACAGAAGCATCTCTCTGAACAAGACTTTTAAAGACATCTCTCTGAGACACTGAGAAATTTATCAGCAAATTAATTGATGGTGAAATTAATAATTAGCTGGTTGATACTCAGTCCGTGTTTTTCCCTCCTCAGGTGGCCGATGTATTCAGGCAGCTGCAGATCAGCAGTGATTATCCTCTGGCTGAGACGATGATGATGCTCGGCTTCTTCCTGACCGTGTTCGTGGAGCAGGCCATCCTCACCTTCAGGAAGGAGAAACCGTCTTTCATCGACCTGGAGACCTTCAACGCTGGAGGCTCCGAGGCTGGCAGCGACTCAGAGTACGATACGCCGTTCATCTCCTCGGCGCGGGGCTCGCCGGGAGGCCGCGGGGGCCACCGCTCTCACGGACACCAGCACGGACACTTTAGCCCGGCTGAGCTGGTTGGGGCGGGGCCTCTGCGGCTGGCCAGCCTGGTCCTGGCATTGTCGGCTCACTCTGTGTTTGAGGGCCTGGCGCTTGGCCTGCAGGAGGACGGAGCCAAACTGGGCGGCCTCTTCCTTGGCGTGGCCGTGCACGAGACGCTGGCCGCTGTCGCCCTCGGGGTCAGCATGGCCAAGGCGTCGCTTGGCATGAAGGACGCTGCCAAGCTGGGCGTCACGGTAAGCCTGATGATCCCGTTGGGGATGGTGGTGGGAATGGGCATCGAGTCAGCTCAGACTCTGGCGGCCAGCGTCGTGTCGGTGGTGCTGCAGGGACTTGCCGCTGGCACTTTCTTGTTTGTCACCTTCTTCGAGATCCTGTCCCAAGAGCTGGATGACAAACAGGATCGCCTCCTCAAAGTGCTCTTCCTCATCCTCGGATATGCAACGCTCGCCGCTCTTGTCTTTATCTAGTGGTGACGAACAGAAAGTCACTGACTCACATAGCTACACCAAAGGAAAACTCTTAAAGGAACAGTTCAGTGTTTTGGAAAATTCACTGTCAGGCTGAGCGTCACAAGCTCAGAGGGATCCACTTTCAAGTCTGCATAGGAAATATGACTCTGGACAGTACAGACACGACTGTGGGATCAGTCTGATCATATGACTCTCAGAGAGAAAATGTGGAACTGCTCCTTTAACTCCTGTTTAATAAAGGCAGCAGAATCCAGCTGTGAGGCAGAAACATCTGGAGCAGCTGGATGAATGATTCCTGATGAGAACACAAGCTATTTAAAAACCTGAGCTGTGACGTGTTTTAAACAGAAATATAAAGAATCACAGTCAGTTAGTTAGTCATTGAGACATTTTTCAGATGAAACTTAAAGGGGAACTTAAAAAAATGTTTTAAACATTCTTTTGTAAAAGTTTCTCACTCCAAAAAAGGTGCATTTGCCTCCTCATCCAACATTTACAAAGATTATTTGTTAAATTACTGTAAATCCTTTCTTGCAGTTTTCTTCTTCTTCACTACTTTCCTTGGTCTGTTGCTGATATGACAGGAAGCACTGGCAGGTCTCCGTGTCACATGCACAAGCTGCTATACAGGTGTACTCCAGGACTCTGTGGCATCACTGTCACCACAGCCAGCCACAGTGAAACAGACTGAAGACAGAAGTGAACTATTGTAGGTAACACATACACATGAAATATTATTCATATGCAGGAAATTTATTTCTTGAGGTTTGTGTTTTTTGTCTTACAGACACTCAGTGTCCACTTCATTAGGTACACCTGTACAGTCTCATCTAATCAAACTGTTCTGACATAAAGTCGACCTTTATGATGCCTTTAATGTTCACTTTTTGTCGACACTGTCATATTTCTGTGGTTTAACACTGAGGTTGTTGTTAATCATGGTGTTGTACTGGACTCTTGGACGTATTATGAGACATCCTCCTCCCTCCACCTTCTACATATAAATGAAGACTGAATGAAAGACTACAACACTGAAAGAGACTAAATGGCTACAAACCAAGTGGATATGTTTTGCGTCTCTTTATCATTGGTTTGTGGCTCTTTGTGGTTGTTTAATGTGTTTGTGGTTAGTTTGTGTTCCTTTGTCATTGTTGTCCAGCTCTTTGTGGTTGTTTGACTTTCCAATTAGAAGTCTTAACAATCACTTCATACAGATGCTCTAAATATGATTCAGTCCAGTGTGACATCTCCTTTAACTATGACCCTGATAATAAACATATCATTGCATTTGCAGATTTCCCACCATGTCACCTACAACTGAACATTCAAAACTCTGTAAAGGGAGAATTAGCACAGCTGTATTTAATTTCATGAAATTGTACAGGTGTACCTAATAAAGTGACCGCTGAGTGTGTATTAAGGCTCTTCAGGCTGTTAAGTTATTTTTTAATCAAACTCCTCTGAAGCTGCTGTGTCCCCCATATGGAGCCTTTTGAGAATAGTGGAGATGCATCCATGTACATCTGATTTTTATTTTTATTATTGGACGTGTTCATATTGTGACGTTGAACAGTTTTGTATTTATTTTTTGTCTCATGATTCCGTTGTTTGTGGAAATTAAACAGATTATTGTCATAGTTTTTTTTTAAAACTCTAAATAGCTTGGTTTATATGTTTGATGCAAACAGTATGTTTTGCAGCTATAGATCAACATGATCCTTCATCGAGAGTGGTCTCTGAGTCCACCTGATGACTCTCAGTCCAGTGTTCCCTCTCTTTTAGCTCTGTGTTCGGTCTCCACCAGCTCCTGAGGGAAATATCTGTGTGTTTAGCTGCTAAATGCTCCACCATGTTCACCAGCTGCTCTCTGAGTCTGTCTCTTTCTATCATCATAGTTTCTGCTGATCCAGACTCTCCCTCAGCAGGTCTCAGCTGCCAACATGACATTATTCACCGTGAATGATGTGGTTTTTCACTTTTCAGTGTGGACTCTTGTGGACTTGGAAGACTGAATCACAGATTGATGAGAGCAGCCACAAGGTAACAAACCTGTTCATCTTTAATATGGGTCGTGTTTAATACGACCCCTCGCAGTGACTAAAAGTAAAAATGATCAAATCCATCACTGAGGAGCTTTAAGCTGGAAATCATTTCCTTTTATTCTGTTTCATGGGGACATTTTGTCAGTTTACTTCTAAGTTTGAGGGAAATAAGCAGAGGAAATGGGTTCACCTGCGGCTGACTGTGGTTCTGGTCTCCGTGGGAGATTCCAGGACTGGGAGAAGATTCTGGGGGAAGTTAAGTCTGTTGACCCTGACCAGTCATCCCTGCTCACTTTGGAGCCTTATAGTCTGATATCCACCGTGTGGCTTTACGTTGGTTTGTGCTGGACTCTGATTGCCCTCCAGGTTAATCACAGCTGTTTCCTGTCCTTCAGCTCCACATCCTGAACTACTGAACTTGAGGTGTGATGCCAGGCTCTAACAGCAGTGACTGGATCAGGACTGACGCAGACACAGTTCAGAACGAGCCCTGGTAAGTTCTAACATCACGATCTGGACCTCCTAATGCCAGAGTTTAGGTCGGCTGTAAAGTGAGCAATAAGATCGTAAGGCCCAAAACATAAACTCAAAATGGAGCCAGAAACAGAGAGCATCCAGTGAGCAGCAGCTCTGAGGAGGGAAGTTCCTTCATATAATGTATATCTGCCTAATTCTGTGGTTTATCAGTGGATCTGATGTCAGCTTCTCTGACGTCCTCAAACAGTCTCCTGAACTGTTGCCTCACAGTGAGACGGGTCTGGGCTTGAGCCGGTCGGAGGTTTTCTTTCAGTGTTTTCCTGGCGACTCTTAAATTTCCGTGGGTGTCAGTATGAATGGTTTGTCTGTCTGCGTATGTCGGCCCCGTGATTGACTGGCGACCTGTCCAGGTGTGCTCCGCCTCTTGCCCAATGTCAGCTGCCATTTTGCAGATTGTGCAGACTTGGCAATGCACCTGTTTACACCTGTAGATTTACTTTTACGTGCAGGCGACACAGTGAACGTATGAAAAGGTGATGAGGGCCACACAGACTGCAAACACACAGAAGCCAGATTTATTTTCATGAGTTCAGTCTTATAACATGAGCTGACTGAATATCCATAACTTTATCCATTAAATTAAATCATTGAAAAACAGTGATTATTGGTATGTATGTTCCTGTGTTAAAACTCTAAACCAAGTTTTTTTCAGTTTTTTGTTTTGTTTATGGCATTTTCTTTTGATGGAATGAGGTGTTGCAGACTAATAGGAAACACTGGAGGAGACATTGAATCAGTGCTTTCACTGTGGAGTAAATATATGTGCCCCCACCCCCCACCACTGTTTTCCTGGAGCAGCATCTAGTGAACATGTGAGGAACTGCAGCCTTTTCTGAACATATAAACACAAACTAGAAAACTAGAGACAAATACACATGCTCACACTCTGCTGAAGCTGAAGGTTTGGTCCAACTTTCAGTGTAAAAGCAGGAATTTTAAAACAAAACAACAACAGCTCACTGCTGGTGACATTTGTGCAGTTTTAAAAATCACTTAAATTAGTAAAAAGTTTCTAATTGTTCACAAACAACATTTTTTCCCCGCAGGTTTACAAAAAGGTGAGAAACAACCCCAGACTCACAAAGCAGACTGTAGGTGTCATATAAATGTCAATAAATAAATTCATGCCCTTTGTAAATAGTTTGCAGCTTAATCATCCTTCCTGGTGTTCAGTGGTGTCCTTTATACTCTGATAAGTTAAACTGAAAAGGTCTGAAACGTCTTCACGTGATGAACCTGCAGAAACTCTGAATCTCATTGAGCATAATTTGAGCCCAAATGACTTTAAAGCACATTTAAATACTTAATGATCAGTGTATGTCATGCATGTCGAATCTTACTGAAGGAGAGTCCAGCATCTCGGGTGACTTTCTGACCCCAGCAGCTCAGCCAAAACGAGTAGAGCGGAAGCAACAACAGCAGGACCAGATGCCACAACAAAGGCGTGTGAGGTTTTATTCCACCTCCTTAAGCCTCTTAGATCCTGTAAGTCTGCCTCCCTGCCTGCAGCCGACCTGCAGTACTGCCGTTGGCTCTGATCAGACGGTGATGATTTAATCCCTCAGTGGAAAAGGTTCGTCTTTGGCTGCCTCTCTCTGGGTTGTCGGCCTGCCAGCCGGACACATACGCAGACGGAGGACCCACAGAAAACGTGGAAGGCATGGACGAGCTTCTGTTACCGAGCGGCGAGGAGGAGGCGCGCTCCGAGCACAGTTCGTATGCTCCGGGAAACGCAGGGAGGACGATGGGGGACCGAGTCAAGACTTTCCTGCAGGTGACGGTGAAGGGAGACCTGTTCAGGAGCGTGAGGGATTTCTGTAAGAGGAACGGCCTGCTGACGCTGTCGGTTATCGCCGTGCTGACCGGCTGCACGCTGGGCTTCATGCTGAGGGGGACTCAGCTTTCCACACAGGTAGGCTACGCTCACCTGACGGGCACCTGTCGCACCTCACCCACCTTAGCCAAGATTCACCTACAGAGAACTTAAAAGTTTTATATTTTCCTTTAAATGTGCCATGAGGCGTCCACGTCGATACTGACCCTTAAATATCCTGTGAAGACTCACCTGCTGTCAGGGACATTTCAGCTTCCATCATACTGTCCTCAGACGCCCCGTTAATACTTTATTTTCCCATCAGGACTCACAGTACACAAAGATCAGCTCCCATGCGGATACTTTCCAGTAAACTTCCCACTGACACTTTATTTTTAAATTTCTCATTGATAGGTTACTTTCCCTTGACTCCCTATCAGGACTCACCTGCTCCCATGTTTATACTTTCCTCTAAATTTTCTGTGGACACTTTCCTTTCTGCGCCGCCTGGTTAGCTCAGTTGGTAGAACACAGAGACTCAATCTCCCGGGGTCGTGTTTGAGCCCCACTCTGGGTGGCACCACCTCCCATGGGCTCACCACCTGTAGGAAGTGCCGTAGGACTTCGACGCATTGTGGACTGGGCGGGAGTCGCCCCCGCCATTTTAAACGTTAGCTGTTAGCTTTAGCCTCAGTTAGCACACTGTCATGTAAACAGACTTCAAATGCATAATTAATGAGATTCCTGTTTTTAAACGAGTCAGCTGGATACATTCAAAACTAAAGCGGAGGCTGTTTTTAACCAGTTCATGTAGCTAACGTTAGCAAAATGAGCCAGTGACAACGACTGTCACTGGCTCAAATCTGTAAAGTGTAAAGGTAAATCTGCCACAGCAGGTAAACTGGGCAGATCCTGAACCAATCAATGGAGCTCCATCACTGCAGAAGAATAATGATGCTTAATTCATTTTTTTTCCTTTAAGTAACGAAAGGTTTGATCATACAAGAAAACACAAACTGAAACAGACACCACAGAAATAATATACTGATTTATCATTTCATTCTGTTCCACCTGAATTAAAGTTTTTTTTTCCTTTTTGTATCATCATGGGATCCACTGACCCGTCCTGTGGAGGTCATGCTGTTCCTGTGGAAAGCAGTGTCAGGGAGCATTAACAACCACAGAGAGACTACAGCCGGTCCAAATCCAACGTCATTAATCCCTCCATTCAACAAGCGGCTGTCAGCCTTTCCATTGGTTTCTAAGTCCCAGTGAGGAATGAGTTTGAGGAGCTGTAACTAAATTACAGCTCCTCAAACTCTGGCGAAAAAGTCCTTTGTTTTTTTGTTTTTTTTTCAGGGAATTTGTAGCTTTTAGGGAAAACTAAAACTTGATTTTGATTCCACTATTTTTAACCTCAGCATGTTTAAATTAGAATCTTTAGGCCAACAAAGAATAAATCGATAAAGGATGAAACCTAAATTTTATCCCATGCAGTGTCGTGAAGGCTTTAAATCGTTTTAGACCTTCATCCTCTGAAATAAATTACAGAAAATAAATAAGGAGCTAAATTAATTAGAGCTAAAACAATCATTAATGATCATGAAAAACATTTTCTGGTTCCACCTACTCGTAACGTGTGGATTTTAAATCAGTGTAAACTGCTTGGAGTTGGATTTTAGACATTTGCACAAAACAAGTTAAACACATTACAACAAAGAAATTCGAATAAACAGAATGAATATCAAGAAAATAATTAAGTTAATTACAATCCTGCAGATTAGCAGATATATTTTGGTGAAAACCAAATTTCTTTGTAGATTTGGGTAAAAATAGCGCAGTTTTTTCTGTGAACTGTCTTTCCAGGAAGAATTGATTCTTCTCAGGCAGACTAAATTCAACAGCAGCTGAATATAGAGTGGACAGAAACATGAAGGTCATGGACCACTTAGACAACACGTGTCCTTGTTTCAGACAGGAAATTTGTCTTCAGCTGGAATTATAAGGTCTTTTGGTTTCAGGTGGACGTAGAGGACAGTTGCTGACATCCTGTCACATGCTGAGTGGACTCAGAGACAGAATCTGCTCGAAACAATAAATCTCCTCAGTTATGATTCTCAGCTGACTCTGTCTCTCTCTCTCTCTGTCTCTGTCTCTGTTTCTGTTTCTGACTGTCTCTGTTTCTGTCTTTGACTTGTCCTGCAGTCCAGCTGTCTCAGGTATGAAGATGTGTGTGATGATGCACTTGTGGCTCTTTGCTGCTTGTTGGGAGATAAAAAGTACCAAAAATAATTGAACAGTATTCAACTAACAGAACCAGACCGGAAATGATCCACTTAATGAAACTACAACTATTTCCACTATTTATTCATTGTTTGAGGCATTTGCTTGTGATCTCCAACATGAAAAATGCTCTCAGATATTTTACTTGAATAAAAATCAAAGTTTCAAGTTGCAAGTTAAATTTCTGCATTCTCAATTTTACTTTAGTAAAAGTACACAAGTATTATCAGCTACATTTACTCAAAGTATGAAAGTAAAAGTACTTTACTGCAGAAAAACGTGTGTTTCATAAGAAGAGTTGTGGGTGACTTTACTACAGTTCTGCTGCTGCGTTTCTCAGACCGGTATGGTTGAACGGTTTCACGCAACTCTCACAGCACAAATTTAAATACACGTCTCTGGTTATTAACTGTGCTCCTTCATAACTGACCCAACCAGTAACGGCAACCTGTAACTTCAGTTGAAGTGTGATCCTGTGGGTGTTATTCATTCATACTCACTGAAAAATGACATTTTTCTCTCCAGGTTGGTCTGTTGAATGTCTCTAAGCACTACAGTACCCATGAGCCTCAGCAGCTGTGACAGCAGACTCCATCCAGAGCCATGAAGTCAGAGTTGTATCATATTCATAACAAACACAGCAGCAGCTCAGCAGCAGAATCTCGGACCAAAGTTATGAAGCATCATACTGAGGAATAACCTGAAACTATTGCTCCAGTTTTCATCAGTCAAAGTTAAAGTTTGGATTGATGGTTCACAGGAACCTCGATCTGATGAATATTCTCTGAAACGTTTCTCTCATTTATCTCCACAGGCCAAGATCTACTTCTCTTTTCCTGGAGAGTTGCTGATGAGGATGTTGAAGATGCTCATTCTTCCTCTCATCACATCCAGGTTGGTTAATGTCCTTGGTTGGATTAACCCAGAGGGGCCCATGAGGGAATGGCAGTGACCCCCACTCTATGTGGCGTTATGTCCACAGACACCCAGAAACCAATCAGCTGTCTACTCTGTCAGTGGGGAAGATTACTAATGAATTTTTGATAAATCAGATTATATAGGAACAACATATATGGAGTAAACCTGGGGCTTTGAGGACTGGAGGGGTGCTCGTTGCCTCGTCGATGTCCAGGAGATTTTACGAGGCCAGTGTTTGATTTTAAATCCATTAATGTTGGAGATGAAATTTGACTTTGAGGTTTCCGTGCGTGACTCTGTTTGACCAAGACTCCCACAAGCCCTGTCAGACTAGCTCAGGTCCTTTTTATCACCCCTGTTCTTTTAAGGCTGTTTCAGGAGTCGGTCTGGTTTATGCACCACCAGATTTTCAAGCGTTTATCGTTTGGCGCGTATATGTTTGGTTTTTTAACAGACCCTTGTAAACACTCTGAATTGCAACCCTTGATGTTAAGGTGTGACTCAGGTCAGAGGAAACAGGCCTGTGATCATTTCAGAGGCTGCAGTTTGTGCATCTGCTGAAATATACAGCATTATATGGACAGCAGGTGTTTCTATTATTTTGTCCACCCCACTTCTGTCAGTGAGGGTAAATAACAAAAACAACTCTCTGTGAAATATAACACCTGTGCTGCTGGTCCCAGTAAACTCAGTGTATATGTCCTGTATATATTCTCTGTCTCTGTTCTGGTGTGGCACAACTGATCTCCTGTTGACTTTGCCCCCCCCCATGTGCAGTTTAATGTCAGGTCTGTCGTCGATGGAGTCAAAGGCCTGCTGTCGCATGGGGGTTCTTACTGTCACTTACTATTTGTGGACTACCTTCATCGCCGTGGTGGTCGGCATCATGCTCGTCATCATCATCAAACCTGGCGTGGGGACAGAGATGGAGAGTAACCGGTTGGGAGGGGGGCCCGTCATGACCTCGGCCGACGCCCTGCTGGACCTCATCAGGTGAGACAGGTCAGAGGTCAGCTGAGATGTGGATGTGTAGAGGTGATGAAAGGTCAGATCTGTGAGTTTTTGGTTTCTGGTTTGGTGGTCTGCTGTTCTGATGTACTGGTGGTCTGATGGTCTGATGGTTTGAAGGTCTTGTGGTCTTGTGATCTGATGGTCCGGTGGTGTGGCGATCTGGTGGTCTGGTGATCTGGTGATCTGGTGGTCTGTCTCAGGTGATGGTTTGACCTGTTAAGTGAAAGCTGGACGTGTAGCTGATGTTGTCTCATGTCTTTTGTTTGTCTCACACACACGCACATGC
This sequence comes from Toxotes lorentzi, assembly GCA_037833715.1. NCBI lineage: Eukaryota > Metazoa > Chordata > Actinopteri > Toxotidae > Toxotes > Toxotes lorentzi. The sequence continues at coordinate 22,976,705 of JBBMJY010000022.1, forward strand.
GTTCTGTGACAGGAAGTCGGCACAAAGACCATCACAGGGAAACAGTCCATGCGGTGGTTAAGATCTTTGACCTGTGGCAGGTACATGGTATCTGTCAGGTAATGAACATGAATGTGGTGAGTCAAACTTTGGATTCTGGCTCCTCAGACCTGAACAGTGTGGGCCTGTGATGCTGCTCCTCATTGCACACAGTCTGTTCTCTCAGTCAAACCGTCCCATGTTCTCTGCGTCCAGTCCCTCATGTCTCAGGTTCCCTCCTCCTCTTGGCCTCCCTCACAGTAAACTGAAAATCTCTGGGTTTTGGACTCGTTGAACAAATGGACATTTAAAGCCGTCACATTGGACGTTTGTCTTTACTTTGTGACGTAGTACAGACAGATGATGAAAGTATTTTGTGTCTGAAAGGGTTTGTCTGACTGACAGTTGACTCAACATCAGTGAGATCAACAAAACGTAGAAAACAAATCGACACACACACATCAATCCAATTAGTGATGGAGCTGATCAGTGTATTTTTAGTAATCCTGCGGGGATAAGTGACAGATTAAGTCAGCGGCAGCGGGATGCAGTGATCTCTGCTGCGGCACGTTGGCAGACTGTGCCCTCGTGCTGCTTCTAAAAACCACGCCTACTTTTGAAGGCATCTCACGAGCAGGTCCAACGCATCATCATCCTGTTGACCTCCGACCTCTGCTGAAGGTCAACTGATCCCGTCTGTTTCCCTCCTCTTTCCTCTGTGTTTACCCTCCTGCTGTCCAGCAACCTGTCACCTTTCCTGTCCTCACACCTGGACGGTTAAACCTGGAAAAATAGAAAATCTTCTTCTTTGGTTTAAAGTTCATCTCATGTCAGTCATCTGCTCATTCAATTTTAAGGAAAATGAATTCCAGTAATTTGTTGATGCTTGGCTGCACTGTTGTCAATGACACACGACCAACATATTGTTGAAATCATGATGTCAGTCTTTATACACGCACCTGAAAGGCTAACGGTGCCAGAGGCTGATGATGAGCAGGCCACAGCACATTAATGCTGCAGCTGCTGTTGTGGCTAACGTTGATAATTCACAGCATATTGTGCAGCTCTGGTTGAGGACCTGTCCAAAGCTCTCCCTTCTGTTGAGTTTCTGTGCTGTCGTATTCTTCAGTGAATCCAAACCTTGATCATTTGATTTTTCCTACACAGAAACATGGTTCCCTCCAATCTGATCGAAGCCACATTTCAGCAGGTAAGAGAACAGCAGCGACACATTCAGACCAAATACTTTTTTACGTTTCTTCCTCTAACAAACCCGACTGTGCTTCTTCAGTACAAAACAGACCTGATTCCCATCCTCAAAGTCCCGACCAGAACCATCCAGCCCAACTTTGTCTACGTTGTCCCCGATGAGAGTGACCCTAAAGGCCGGACGGTGTACTTGGAGCTGACCCCGGCACCGGACATCATGTACAAGACGAGTCCTGGCAGCAGCCAGCAGATGAACGTCCTCGGCATTGTCATCTTCTCTGCAACCATGGGTGAGCAGGGCCGGGCCCTCCATTAAGTCTTGAGGTTTACATGGCTCATGTCAGAGAAATGGTTTAAATAAGAATTCTTCTTTTCAGTCTCTAATATTTGTAATTTCTCTTGATGAAATGTCAGAGTTGGGTGTTTTTGAAGCTCAGTTTTCAGACATGACCGTACACTGGTTCCTGCTCTGCTGGTCTGAGGAGAAATATCAGCACTCAGGTCTAAAGTAATGAAGGCTTCTCTCACCCAGATTCAGTGGCTGATTCATGATATCACTGGTCATGTTCAGTCTTGACTTGGAAACAGTCTCATTCAAGATCCACTTACAACTTTGTCCTGAACTTTCATCCAAATGTTAGAGTTTCCCTCAGTATGTAGAGTTCGCTCAGCTGGTGTTACGTGTTGAGGTTTTTAATATCATCAAGGCAAATTACAAAAATTAGAAAAAAAAAAAAACCTTATTTAAAGTACCTGTGATCACAGGCTGCAGGTTATCAGCTGTGTCCTTGAGGGGCTGTCAGCTGATATTTCTATGAATGTTTGGTCTCATCTCACTGTGAACTGGATTTGAAGTACAGATATCTGATCTGGTTTTTATTAAAAAGCACCGTCTGCTGCCAGACGCCGTTATGTTTCCTTGTAGCTGCTGCCACATGTGTGATGCCGCCAGTTGTGACTGATGAAACTGATCACAGATAAAAGTCAGGAGAAAATCACTGCTGAGAAAACCTCAGTGGGATTATCCCCAAACTCTTAGGGCTCCCTGTGTGAGTGTGTTCTTCAGCCTCAGCTGACATGTGTGGCACAACATGTTATGAAAACTGATGGTTTACATCCAAATTCCATGTCCACATTTCCATCAGTAATGTTACGAGTTGTATATGAAACAACTGACAGTTCTGACTGCATCCTTATTCGGGCTTTGGTCATCAGACACTCTCTGGACATTCTTTTTCGTTCAGATGATCAGTGTGAATGTAAACTGTGTCGTTGCAGGTCTGTTGCTGGGCAGGATGGGAGAACGAGGAGCTCCGCTGGTCAACGTATGTCAGTGCATCAACGAGTGCGTCATGAAGATCATCAACGCTGCTGTTTGGTTAGCTGGAATTACCTGTATAACTGTACCTGTACAACTTACCTTTGGTATCCAGAGGACACAGTTTACAGAGATTATAGAGAGGACTTCAGTCTGACACTGCAGAAGTGAGAGGGAAATACCTCCCCCCACCCCACTCTGAGTGGAGATGATCACCCAGTATCTCACTGCGGAGTGATCCTCCTCTGACACAACATTCAACATTCAAACCGAACATCATCATAATCTTAGCATATTAACATTATGAAGTATTTCACAGTTCAATGGTGGACCTGCAGGTATTTTCTGTTCTTTTGTATATCACAGCAGTTTAGGTTGAATGTCCTCTGTCCTCTCAGGTACTTTCCTTTCGGGATCATATTCCTGGTGGCAGGGAAGATCCTGGACATGCAGGACCCGAGCACGCTGGGGAAGAAGCTGGGCTGGTATGGCATCACCGTCCTCGCGGGCCTCTTTGTCCACGGACTCGTCCTCCTCCCTCTTTTCTACTTTCTTCTCACCAGGAAAAACCCTTTCACCTACATCCGCGGGCTGCTGCAGGCCATGGTGATCGCCTTGGCCACCTCCTCCAGGTCAGAGTCCAGGACAGTCCTGCTTTAACCTGCTGCTCTGCAGATTTGATCAGGTTTTTATTTGAATTTAATCTGAATTCTGTCCCTAGCTCTGCCACGCTGCCCATCACCATGAAGTGTTTGTTGGAGAATTGTCACGTCGACCGACAGATTGCTCGCTTTGTCCTTCCTGTGGGAGCCACTATCAACATGGACGGCACAGCTCTGTACGAGGCTGTGGCTGCCATCTTTATCGCTCAGGTTAATGACTACGAGCTGGACTTCGGCCAACTGGTCACCATTAGGTAAAAACATCTCCACGCTCTGTCTCTACAACATTTAGGAGGACAAGGAACTATCTCACTCAACAATGAAACACACATTAACAAAATGATGTAAAGATCAGGCTATATGCAGATGATACAGTAATTTTTGCATATAATTGTACAAAAACACAAACTGCTTCCACACGTACTTGCTCAATGAGATGGTTCCTAGCTAAACTGATCATGGTTATAGTGAAATGAAAAAAAAATTGTAAGCACGTAGAATATCTCTGAGTTCGAGCCTCAAGGTATCCGTTTTTGTGTAAAAAAAATGGAAATAAGATGGAGAAATTTTAGATGTTTGAAAGTCAGTGACCACTAAAAAAGCTGTGTTCACATATGATAACTACATTCAGCTCACGTTTCACATATTGTCTGATGAGCTGTGGGAAAACAAATCCACATTAAGGTTACTCAAACCTTTACGCAAACACTTTTTTAGACCAGAAACCAAACAGCTTGAACATCAGGCTGTCGCATCATTCTCATTCAAAGAAGCAGCTTCAGTTAAAATGGCCGATATAGTCCTCACTCTAGCTGTCTCCTATGTGGGATCATTTATTGGTGAATGCTAAGTATTTCTGTTTATACTGATTTGTTTTCAGATATGTTTTATTTTTATTTCAGAGTGCCTGTTTAACATCTGACAGGAACAAGAAAATTAGCTTTCTGGGCTCATTTACGTTCCTGTTTCCTGTTGATCAGTGAGCTAAATTAAACTAATGAAACACGAGTTGAGATCTCTGGTAACGGATCCTGTTCTTCAGATTCAAACTGTCTGTTCTGGTTTTAGGGTCAAGTCATGGTTCACATGGGATCAAAGCTGTGTACTTTAAGTTTTGACTGAGCGGATCTGAGACTCATATGTCCTCATATGTCCTTTCAGCATCACAGCTACAGCTGCCAGCATCGGTGCAGCAGGGATTCCCCAGGCTGGTCTGGTTACCATGGTGATTGTACTGACATCTGTGGGGTTACCGCCAGATGACATCACACTCATCGTAGCCATTGATTGGATCCTGTAAGTAACAGCCCCTTTCAGAGTGTTATTATCATAATAATAATTAATCATGTTTTTATGTTAAGTCTGAAAAAGTAACTAATAACTAACAAAGCTGTGTAGTGGAATAAAATGGATTTACTCACATAAAGTTTACTTAAGTAAAAGTTACTTTGCACAGCTGCACAACTCCCTGACCATTTCTATCACAGGAGAAAACAGAAAACAGAGGAAGTGAATCCAGCATAAAACACTTCCAGCTGTGCTCAGAGAGCTTGTCCAGAGTTGTTGTGGTCTTACAGCATCTCCTCATCCCTTATGCCTCTGCAGAGACAGATTTCGGACAATGATCAACGTCCTTGGTGATGCCCTGGCAGCAGGAATTATCGCCCATCTCTGTCGGAAAGATTTCCCTCTCAGTGGAGCCGGAAGGGTAAAAACACCATCCTGAAACAACGTTTCGATTCACACTTTCATCTGACTGTAATTTATACAGAGGTTACAGGAGTCAGACAGCAGAGACAAATCATGAGGAGTCATGGATGACGGATGAGTGAAAGCAGTTGAGATTTTTTTTCCTCTCACAAAGTTTTGATTGTTTCATAAGTAAAACATGTTTTTATTTATTGTCTCATTGTTGGCACTGCAACCAGTTGTATCTCGTAATTTTGACTTAACGCTATAATTTTTAACTTACTGTCTCAAAATTTTGATATGGAATGTCATTTTTCCAGCTTAGCTTATAATTTTGACTGCAAGTCTCATTATTTTTCAGATATTTTTTTCATCATCAGAAAGTGGCTTCCACATAATATATTCATAACAAATGATAATATCAGCTCAATATTTTGAGAGAAAAGTTGAATCTTTGAAAAATGTAGATGGATTACACACGTGTGTGTAATTAAATCAGCTGAGAAAGAGATATTATTTTGTTTTTGCTGGAAATCATTCTACTAAACCTTTCCATTCCACCTGTGAGCTGCTCCTTCATTCATGCCTGTTGAGTTGCAGTAGATTAGATTACAGCACAGTTTGCTAAGATTGGACCAACAACCTCAACAGATTAGAGCTCTGACTGTCAGGATGAATCCTACTGAATCTTTGTCCAGCCCTGCTCCCTCTGCAGCACTCTGTGGCCACAGTTTCTGGGCAGAAAACACCATAACCAATAACCAGTCACTGTCCGGATCCTGTAGGAATAATGACTCTGTTTTTTGCAATGATCTGACTGGCTCTTGACAGGTCAACCAGTTTTCTTTTTACCTGTTATTTAAAGCAGGTTGTATCTTTTAAGGTATTTTTGCAGTCTACCTAGAATTCATGTTATCACTGTGGTCAGACAGCAGACATCTGAGAGTCACAAAATAACTCTGATGATACAACCTGCTGCTGGATGAAAGTTAAAAACAAAAAGTCAGAGGGTCATCAAAGTTATTACAGTTCATCCTGAGGAGAACATGAATCTCTGAACCACATTTCATCACAATCCATCGAACAACTGTTGAGGCATTTTACTCAGAAACACAGTTTGTGACTCTCATGGTGGCACTAGATGAAAAGTCTAGTATCTATACAAAATTTCATAACAATACGTCCCACAGTTGTTGAAGTATTTTCGTCTAGACCAAAGCGTCAGACCGACTGACAGACCGACTTTCCATCCCATGTGGTTCATAAAATGATTTACCCCCGCAAGTGCAGACCATGCCACTATGGGGAGCTAACATGTGTTCTCCTGTGTGTTTTAATGTGTTTCTCCTGCAGGCTGTACCGTCCTACGGTACACAGACTCCTCATGCTCACAACAACTCCCACAGCGTCGACGTGCCAATGACGGAGATCCACACACACAAAGACTGCATGTTCGAGGCGATGGGCGACTCGGGCGAGAGGCACGCACACACTGTCTACTACAACATCTGTCAGGTTTGATGGGACCAGGCCGAGCAGCTCGCCTCACAACACAGCTGAGTCCGGGAGAGTCCGGTCAAATCTCACAGTGCCATCTGAACAAGGGCGTTAAGAAGAGATGGACTCTGTGGTAACAGAGCAGCAATCTTCTTCTTAACATGATGGAGACGGAGGAGCAGCAACTGCTTCACTTTCAGTTTAGGCGACAAGAACTGTGGTTTATTTGGCCAAAAGAGAATCTGAGCTTCATTTGGAGCTTTGTTGTCCTGCTCACTGATGACAGAGAGCATAAGGGGTCAAAGGACACAAGGACCATGACATCACTTTAATTTAACTCGCCATCAGTGTTAACTATCAATCTGATCTTAATTTAAGAAGGTAGATTTTGGAAATTTGGCATCGCCCCTGGTTGCCGTTGAAGAACAAGATGAACATGAGCCTGATCTGCACCAGAGGATTATGGGTACACACCCTCCTGGGAGCACCTGCAGGTTCATCGTCTGGTCCAACGGCGGGGCCCAGAAGACAGAGCTGCCTCAAGATCTGCAGGGAGGACGCTACAAATCGCATCATCTACTGGTTTAAATCCATCTATCTACCAAGGGGAATTTTTAAACGTCTTATTTTGTGACTGAGGAACAGATGAAACTGCACACATCATTTGCAGGTTTGGTATTTGAGCCAATCAAAACATATTTTAGTAGATTTTCATCTACAAGTACAATCCGAGCCCACCTTTTGTTTGTTAAAATCAGACCTTTTATGGAGACCGTGCTAGCGTTAGCTGCACTTATCAAGGTTATCATGGCATTTATTATGGCTGGGTATTGCTTCTTTGGTACTGACCAAAATATGTCCTTAGAACATTAGATACCAGAAAATGGTATCTAATGTTGAGAGTCTTTGTCGATCTCAGTTCCTGCCTCAGCTATGGTCATGAGATTTGGGTAGTGACTGAAAAAACGAGATTGCAGGGCTCATCTTATACTGGTTTCACACCAAATATTCAAAATCACAGTCTGTGCAAGATAATCTGTGGAATAAAGCACAGAACATAATCCTAGAAAGCAGCTAGCAAGGATGCTACAGGCTACATAAAAATTTAAATAATCACGATATTTACTTCCTGACCTGGTATCACCATCTTCTGATAACATATCAAAGTCAAAAAAACAAAAGGCAGTGTTTTACAGTGCAACCATAAAAGGACCAAGGATGTGGGACACAGTGCATACATACAGTGCACGAAACAAGGAGGGAAGACCACGTATAGACAAACAAAATACAACAGGCTGGTCCAATGAGGCAGTTGACACATTATATATGGGGACTATACAATACATGTCTGTAAGACTTTGCTGGGGACTGAAAATATCTGGACTACCGTGACCCAGAATCTTGAGACTGGTTGAAAGAGGTTTGTTTTATATTTCTCAAAGTAAGGAATTGTAAAATGTATTGGTTTGTTATCAGCTTAGAAACAATATTGGCTCTTCCAGCAATTTTCCCAGAGATACCCAGCCCTGGCAGTGGCCTGTACATCTGTCCATGAACGAATTCTTGTCCTGATTCTGTTTTTGTAGATGGAGAAGTGGATCGGTACCTGATTTTATCTGCTCATCATTTTTAGTACGACTTGCTCAGAAACGTAAAATATCTGGTGTTTAACCTAAAGAAGCTAAAGAGCTTTGATCCCCAAACATTTGGATCCTGAACCGCCGTCATCTCGTGTTTTTTTTTAAGGGATGTCGTCGTGCTGTCGTTTGTTCTGAGCCACATCTCTGTCTTACCTTCAACACTCAGGTGTTTCCACTTCATCACACCTATGACTGAACTGTGAATCTGATTGGCCGGTGCTCACTGCTTCAGACTGACTGAAGGGTTAAAGGGTGATCTGTCCAATGCGACAGCTGAATGGATCAAGTGCTCTTCTTCTTGCTGACTCAACCTTCTTCTTCTGTCTTGTTTTTATTTGACAGCATGCGGGCATGCGTTTAACTGGCTTCATTTGAAGTCGACGTGCTTTATTTTATTCTCCTTGTTGTTTTGACTTGAATGTTGCAAACTAAACAAAGTACTGTAGGAATTATGGGAATTTTACCAGTGTCAGTTGCAGCTAATGTGAACAGATGCTAGTTCAGTTAATCTCACGCCTCTCCTGGGTCTACTAAATATCCCAAATAGATTCTATTACTTCAGATTATTTATTGATCTTGTCTGAAGCTATAGATTCAGCTGAATTTAGCTCCCTGAATAACTTTCAACCCCAGTGTTTGGATTTTTATCCTTTTTATACAGTTTTCTTTCCTGTCAGGCTTCTGAAAATGTTCTAAACCCAACCAGGATGTAAAAGCTGCACAGTCCATTAGTCTAAAAACTCTGGAGCCCGGCAGTTGTCATGGTTAAACAACAAATCTGTGGAAACAAACTAACAAATGGTGCTTTCACATATTAAAGGTGCACTCAAATATAATTAAATAATTCATGATAATTCATGATAATATTGTGGACATTTTATCACATATTCAAGGGATGACAAAGAAAACACAAAGTACATTCTCTGTAAGTATATTCTCATCCAATCAGCACTAAATCGAAGTGGCTCATTTAAAGTGTCCAGGTCCATGAAGATGGTGAATAGAGCTGCAACAGTCAACAGAAATAATGAAAATAATCATCCTATAGATGAATGAACTCTTTTATTTAGCCTATATTGTCTTTGATGTCCTTTAAACAAAAAAATTTGTCATTGTGTGTTTACCTTTATTTCCTCTGTGACTCCTACCGGGCTCTTTAAAAAAACAGACTCCAGGTTTCTCCAGGCATCTGGAACAGTTATCTCCAGGAGCTTCATTTATTTAGAAATGAAATTCAGCAAAAAAAAAAAAAAAAATGCTGACAAGACTACAGAGTTTTAAAAGACTACTCTGACAATTTTACTACTTTATTTTATGAGAGCAGTTTTACCAAAGTCGTCTTTGTCTCAGCATGCTTAGCATGCTAACATAGTCATCCTGAGACAGAGGAGTGTTTTCATTAACATAGATACAGCTGTCTCTCCATGTTTTAGCCAGTTTCCTTCTCAGTTAATACTTAACTATGTAAATTACCTCAAGTTGTTTACGTTTTGTTTACTGACCTCAGATGTGTGGGAATCGATACTGAAAATGGAAGTTTGACGAAAAACTGGAGGTAACTAAACATTAACTGATTTAACTCATTTAATTTTCATAGAGCACTTAAAAAACTGAGACCAGATCAGAAACCAGTCTGAAACCTGCAGATGGTCAGGATGAATGAAAAGTGTAATGCTAGCGTTACATGATTTGTAGGTGTGACTGAAGTGACTAAAAGTGTTTTTATTTTTTTGGTGAAGTGCTCCTTGAACTTTCAGTGTTAAAGCTGTTGTCATGTTGTTTCAGTAGTTGAAACGTAGACCTGCCTTAATTTGACTGTTGACCCTCTGTCGTCTTTAATCCACAAACCTCAATGTTCATCTGCCAACGCACACAAACCGCAGCATTTTCAGCTTTTACCAAAGCATATTTTTCATCAAACTGCATCATGTACATACGTCATTTGTTGTTTTTTATATGTGTTTTTGGACTTTGTGTAATTTATGTGTATTTGTATTTGAAAATAAACACAGTGCTAATATACTTAATTTTGTCTTTCATATAGTGATATTGACCATAAACTGTATGTGAAAATGAATATTGTAATAACGATAATAATAATAAATAAGTGCATTTTAATAAATAGTATATACAGATAACAAATATCTTTATAAACAGTCTATGGTCTGAACATGTGACAACAACATGCTCTAATAACTTGATGTATCTCAACACCAAAAAGGTCCTGTACGTGTTTAATTTAGCTTAACACAAAGACCTGAAGCAGAAGTAAACAGTTAGCCATTACCTCCATCAAGAGAGAAAAAAGTCCACCTTCTGACAGCTTCACGTCTGTGTGATGGATAAAATGTGTGATAATACAAAGAGCAGTTATTTTGTGCAAATTTAAAAAAGCTCTCATGTCTCTGCTGTTGACTGTCCTCTAGAAAACTGCAGAGGAAACACATGGATGAGAAAAGGACATCATCATCATCACCACCACAGCACTGTGGTGCTGCTATTTTTAACCCCCCAGCCCTCGCAGAGCGCTGCAGTCATTAATCCAATAAAGGGAGCGTGAGGGTGCACGGGACCGAATCCCTGCGACTACACGCAGCCACAGGTGCCTCGACTGCTAATCCTCCACCACAGATTAAAGTCACAATGAAGACTTAACGAGGGAGGGGGGAACAACACAGATTAGCCGGGTTTACTGAGGGGTCTCCTGGTTTTGCATGCTGGGCGTTTCTCTCCTTAAGGACGTTAATGGAAAGCTCCAGCATTGAGAGCAAAGAATCAGTTTGCTTAACTTAACAATAACATGCTGTGAAAAAATCAGTTAAATAAAAGGCAGGTCCTCGCTGCAGTGAGTCCGAGGCCTAACAGAGTAACCTGGGGGGGTCACACCTTTAAACAGTAACATCTAAGATAAGACAATGTGAAACTGGAAGGAAGCAGGATTACAGCTGGATCAGGATCTGTGGGGTGTAATTAACTGTACAGCCTCGAGGGGTCGCCAGCAGAACTACAGGCTGAGCAACAACACTGAGTCTCTGCACTGATCTGAGGGGACAGACCCACATGTCTGTCCCACACAAGGACCATCAGTCACAGCAGGTTTTAGTCTGTTTAAAGCACAAATGAATATTTAAAGGATTATGTAATATTATATAATATTTTTTTAACATTTTTTGCAGATTTACATACGTTTTCCAACGTTTTCAACTTTTCCTTCTTTTTCTGTTTTCTCATTCTTTCAGATCACATTATATTCATATTATTAAATTCACATTATCGCTGAGAAGTGAAGCTGGTGCTCTAAGTCACAGCCTGTAAACTCTGTGCAGCAGCTCTTGTTGTAGAAACCACTGTCTCTGCCCTGACTGACTGCAGGACATCACTTTTCATACAAATACACTGTAGCACAAAGTGCTTTAAGCAACCCCCCCCTCCCCCACCCCCACTCCCACCCACCCAAGGGTCATCAGAACCAAGTAATAAAACAGAGTAAAAATGTGTGAATAAATAAACTTCAATTAAAAGTCAGACTAAAGAGGGAGGTGTTGAGTTTGCTCTTCTGTCCTCAGGTCTTCAGGGAGGAGTTGACAGGGAGGTGGAGGGTGAGGTGGAGATGGTGGACCACGACATCTGAGCTGGACTGGGGCTGACCGGTTTCTTCAGTTTATCTCCTGGAGCAGCCAGCGGTCCGACAGCTCCAGCTCCTCTTCAGTCGGGATGACGGTTTGGGTTAAGCGGAGACACCTGTTGCACCCGGATGGAGAGGCGAGTAGAGGGCTATGCAGCGAGTCTGCTAGCAACCAGCAGGTTTACAGATTCAAATCTGAGCAGCAGGTGAAACACTGACACTGACAGTGACTCTTCTCAGAGGCAGTGGATGAGGATGATTCTAACATCCAGAAACTTAGCTGCCTGTGATGCAGCATGTAGAGATGGAGCCCAGCTTCAGGCCTTTAAATGTGTTGAGAAGAAGCAGGTCTGGTATGAGCTCAGTCATACTGTATATATAAATAATGATCACAGTGAGACACTGAGGAGGAACTGTATGAAGCTTTATTGTCACCTGCATGAATGAACGTATTCATATAAAAATACTCAGCATATTACGTCTGCTGTACGAGGGAAACACTGAAAATGTCTGAGTTGAATTTGAATTCATCTACAAGTAACAGCTTTTTATAATATAAATTTTTTTTTCACATAATGTTGTGGCTCATGAGCAATCAGTCGCAGTAATGAATTTCAAATACTAGAAATTTTATTAGCCACTGGTGTGTGCAGTTAAAGGGCTGTTCAGTACTGACAATGGTTTTCTAAGAAATCTGATGTTAAGAGCTTTTTACATGAGGTAGTAGTTGAACAGCTCCGAGTCCTGCTGAGACATCTGAGACATTTAACACATTCACCGACTGAAGGAGCCTCAGCTTCAGGACTAACACATCAGAACTATAAATTCACAGTGTAAACAGAGATGTTTACACTGTTTTTGTCACAGTGTTGTTGTCGTCAGTGGCCAGAGTCTGATGTTTCAGACGGATCAGTTCCATCTGAGACTCTATTCAATCAACATTCAGATTGTGTTTCTGACCCAGATCAAGAGAAAATCCCTAATTGGAGAAATTCACCAGAGATTTTTCGAGCTGCAGATCTCTCACAAGGGGAATCTATTCGTCGTGAAAATCTGTAAAAGCAGGATACCAGTAGCTGTCCTTCCTCTCCGACTTGCTTCTCGCTGCATTTTCTTTCTTATTTCGCTGGACTTTCTTTATCCTGGAGATCTGAGCAGCAGCCAGACTGATCATGCAGACCTGCCGGAGGAAACACAAACAGATTAGAAAGGGATCAGGACAGCTGCTGTCAATCACCTGAAGAGTCACTGTTTGACCACCAAACGCAGCTTATGAGTTTCCTTCGTTGATGCTGCAAAGTTGCATTTTTATTGTGAGCATTAAAGGACAAACTCTCATTTTAAGAGTGAATGGCCGACTGGTGGAAACGTGCCGTCAGAAAGATTAAACCCAGAGACAAACGATGACATGAATTTAAGGGGCCTCTTGCTGCCAAAGTTGACTCCTCTCAGGTTGGCTGTGATGAATTATCTATTTAAAGTTTCAGCAGGTTGCTTCTATCTTCAACAGAGACGAAGGACCAAAAAAAAAGGCTCTGGTGTGGGGTTACCTCGAGCAGCAGCAGGCCTCCGGTCAGACCGGCCACCAGCAGCAGGTTGTTTTTGGCCCACCACACAATTTTCTCCAGGCAGCCGATGGTGAAGATGTCCCGAGCGGCCAAACGCTTCCCCAACTGCTGCATCCCATAACCACACATGGTGTTCAGCACCGTCTGCAGGAGGAAGGACAGATAAAAAACAAATTTTTTAGTTTTTTTTTTAAGGTTTCTTTAACACAAAAAATAACGGGAAGATTTAGAAGAAGCAATTAAACAATTTATCAAACATTCTTACATCTTTAGTTTGTAAAAGGCAGCAGACAAAAGTTTTGTGTGAACATCTCATACTTTAACTCTGACAGAAATACTTCTACTCAAACCTATAGCAGGTCTTTTACTCTGTTCAGTGTTCACTATTTTTGCTTGACTAGAGACAGAGCCTCAGAACATCTTATTCCTGCTCTGCAGAGGGTGAACCCTTTGGATGTCAGTGACTCCACTATCTTTCCTCTAGTGCCACCCACAGGACACACTTTCAGCTTTTATCTCCACTGCTGTTCAAACACATGAATCACTGGAAAAACTGATCTACGCCTGCCAGCCAATCAGAATTGAGAATCCTCAGTGATCATGGCTTTGTAAAAAAAATAAAAAATAACACATGCTTCATTATGGTTAATACAATTAGGCTGCGATTATTTTGTTTAACATCAAATCATGATTGTCATAATTAATTTATCATAATTATCTTGGGAAAGAAAATAATTTGATCACTCTTTTATCCTGTTTTAAACTGGCAGAAATTTGCCTTCAGTCTTGTACATGATCAGGTTTATTTATGGTTGGAGCCAGAATCACCAGTATGATGAATTAATTTGTCAATCGACAGGAACTATTTTGATCATAGATTCATTGTTTTTGTCATTTTTGAAGGAAAAGATGTTGAACATTCTCTGGTTCCACCTTTTCTTTGTTGTTTATAATAGGAAACTGAATCTGTTTATTTTTTCGGTCAAATTTGGCTGAAAAAAACAAGCAGCCTGAAAACATCAGCATTTTGACTATTTTAGATCAATGAATTAATGATGATGATCATATGCAGGAACTGACAGAGATGGAAGTGAAGATACGCAGACTCCATGTTGAGGGGGCACAGAGATCTTTCAGGTGTGGGTTCTGACCTGGTTCTGCAAGCGAATGCAGCAGGAGAAGGGAACTCCACAGGCCTCCAGACTGGGGTTGGTGTCCAGACACTTAAAGTAGACGTTACTGGACCAGTCCTTATAGCTCTCTACTCCACAGCACTGAAACTGCAAAGACAACAATCTCTCACTACAACAGCTCACTGCCAACAGTCAGGCCTGGCGGTAAAGGCCCGACACTGCCTCTCAGTTGTACTTCTTCTTCACCTTCTTCTGGATGAAGTCGATGGCGTTCTCCAGGTCCTGGTCCCCCCTGTATTGGACGATGGCCTTCAGCATCAGCTTCTCCGTCCTCTCCATCACCTGAACAACAGCAGCATCAAGTTTGGTTTACTCATAGTTAACTCATACAGGTAAAGTCACCTGGCTGCAGGACCTGATGTCACTATATTTCACACTGGTGGAAAGTAGCTAAGAACATTTTCTCAGTCACTGTGCTTGAGAACAGTTTTGAGGTTCTTGTACTTGAATCTTTCTATTTTCTGCCATATTATGTTTCTGATCCACGACAGAGCTTAGAGGTAAACACTGGTCTTTTACTGCCCTGCATTCATGACAGAACCTCAGTTACTTCGCAGATTAAACAACAAATAAATGATTATGTATTTCTATAGATTAAGATCAAATAAAACCGTATTGATCCCTGAGGAGTGACCCAGCTGTAACTAAGCTAATTACATCAGCCCTTCTTTATCAGCTGCAACATTAAAGTGATGGGTCACTTTAATGTTATGTACTTTTACCTAAGTAAAGGTATTTCTACACTGGTGTTATTACTTTTACTGAAGTAGAAGACCTGCGTTCTTCTCCTTCTGGTTATATTTTCTGTATATTTCCTGTCTCACCAGATCAGTGTGATGTTACCATGTCAGTGAAGAAATATCCCGTGACTCCAGCAGCGATCTGCAGGAGCAGGACGGCCACCAGGATCCCCAGAAACTACGGGAACAAACAGCAGCTCGTTACAACAGACGACGTGAAGAGCGGCTACGTTTCAGCACGGATGTAAACAGCATGGTGGATGAACAAATAATCATCCGTCAGGCTGCTTCGTATCAGAGTCTGTGAGATTTCATTTACTAAACAGAAGATATCAGATGGTAATACCGTCTTCAGCAGGCAGGTGGCGTTACGCAGCGCCCCGCAACATCCAAGGAACGTGACGAAGAACATCACTGAGCCGACGACGATCAACAGCAGAGCTGGATCAACTGTCAGTGTGTCGACCACATCTACACACACACACACACACACACACACACACACACACACACACACACACACACACACAAAGTTCAGTTCGTACGTAACAGCCGGTGAAGGTTGAAACATGTCTGATTAACTTTTTGTGGTTCATCCTCAGGAATGTTATGAGCAAATCATTGTTTTTATAACCACGCGCGCGCGCACACACACACACACACACACTTATAGTTAACATTTTCCTGGAACTAAACTGAGGAACTGTTGATGAGCTGGTATTAAATCTAAGTTCCTGGTACTTTGAGGGATTTATTAGTGTTTCTCTTTTTACTCCACCTTGTTGAGCAGCAGTGAAGGTGGTGGGGGTGGAGCCTGGTGGAGTTTTCTTCTACACCAACGAAGATTCTTTTTACATTCACTAAAATACAATGAACCTTTGTGCTAAAACATCTGCAAAGCTGATCTAGTATTTCAGATCCTTCAGTTTATATCCATGTTTTCTAGCTTACGTCTTCCTCTTTCCCACCTTTGATGGCACTTTGACACAGTTTCTGTAGGTCAGTGGCAGGAATGTGTTTGACCTGAGTGCATGTGCCTCCACTCATAGGAAGAGACAAGTAACTCAGACTGAAAAGCTGCTGAGTGGTTTGAGGTCTTGACCACAGATTGGTTAAAAACATGGACCAGGTTCAGAGTAAATCTGAGTAAAATCAATACCAATGCAATACCAATATCAGCTCCACTTTTTCCATTGCTGTCTGTCCACAGCTCTCTAAACAGAGTGTCCTGCCATTGATCTGCTCAGGTTTGTAAACACTTAAAGAACCAAAGGCTCATCATCAGGTTTTACAGTTCAGGTGATGAGAAGGTTGCAGTTCAGTTCCTGTAGTGGAATAAGGCTGTTCCACAGAGTTCCTACAGCCTGTTATTATAATTTTTGACCAACCTTTCTCTTTGGCGATCTTGGCATAGATCCCCACTGCTATGAGGACGGCACTCACAACCTGCAGCATCGTACAGAAACAGATGTGTTAACAGAATATCAGTTGATTCACACGGATTCTTTCCTCACAGCAACACTGTGAAATGGCAGAAAATCTTCTTCTCCGTCTAATTTGAGTTACATGTAAATGCTGGGCTCTTTTCTTTTGTGTTGGGGCCAGGTGAACAGCTTCCCCCTGCTACATGGACACAGATGGAACTGATCCATCTGAAACATCAGACTCTGGCCACTGACGACAACAACACTGTGACAAAAACAGACTGACAACACCAAACCAAAGCCAAAGGGGTCTGAGCTGATGTGGACACACCTCTACAGGTTACCTGTAAACCTGCAGACTGATACCTATGAAGCGTTCATGTAAATCCTATGACAAAATGACAAGTTTGCTGAGAACAGACTAAGTCCTGTGTCTCCTTTTTTCACTCTGAGTTCAGAAATGAAGCTCATTTTTTAAAATGAGAAAACGTCTTCACGTCCTCTTCCCTTTAAATGCTGTGCTGAGTGTGTTGAAATCACTTGTGCTAAAACCAGAATGTGCAACAGGTTTAAACGAGTCGGTGGCTGAAAGTGAGAGTTCTATCTGCCTGTCCCCCTGTCTGGACAGAGACTCACCCAGAAGACGTAGCAGCAGATGAACAGAGTGTATTTGATGGCTCGGTATCCTCTCATGTCCTCTCAGCAGATCTCTATTGTTCAGTTGGACTTCACTGAGGCTGGTGGAGGTTTGTTATCTGCTGACATGACGGCAGGTAGGCGAGTGTCAGCCTGCAGGATGCATTCCTCCAGAGCCCCCCCCCCAGCTGCTGCTGCTGCTGTTGTCATCACAGAGGGAGGAGGTTTGGGCCTGTCGCTGTCAAATCACATCACATCTGCTGGTTCAACACGGAAACTGCACTTTTACACACACACACACAGTTCAAAGTCGTGTGAGTGCCTCCGAGATGCTGCAGAGGTCATTAAAGCCACAAAACCAACAAAGTGTGTGAAGTGGATGAAGCCAGAGGAAACATCGTGGACTCATTGAAGTGTGAAGGGTTCATCCTATGGAGAGCAGCACATCTTTTGGCTCTGGCTGTGTTTGTAAGCTCTCCCCCTTCATCCACTCATTATTCCCTCTGGAACAGAGACACACTTACAGAGAACATTTAGTTCCTCTCTCTGGGCAGTGAAGAGTTTAAGATTTCCTGACCTCTGGGGGTGCATGAATAATATCTGTTTGTAGAAGTGAATCTTTATGAAACATTATTAAAATGTTTTAATAACATTTCATATTTTCTCTCTGCATTTAGGCTTTAAGGATGAAAACATGAGTGTGAACATGTGGTTGATGTGGGTCAGATGTGGTCCTGCTCATTGTGGTGTTAGATCAGAAAACGCTCACTGGTGGTTTTGGAACCTGGTTTTAGATGACATGTGACTTTGTTCATTTCATCCTCCTCTGCTCTTTTTCTGTTCAGTATTAGTTCCATAATTCCATAATTTCTCCATAAATTTGGTATTTTTTGATTCCACCACACTGTGCAAAGATTCAGTGTGAGTCCAATGCTGAGATTGGTGCTGAAAAAATGGGAAAGGTCTTGCATCAAATAAAATCAAAGCTTTCAACTTATGACACAAAGCTGATGCTCTTCTTGAGGTCTTCCTTTATGCTTCACAATTAACAAGTACCTGGTAGGAAACACAATAGATATGAATCTTAATAGTTAGTAGGGAACACAATCACAAGCACCATTTTTTCACTGGCCAACAATGTCCTTCACAGTACCCTGCATCTTAACAGGCCTGTGCTGCAGTTAAATATATCAACGCATTCTGCTTATGAAAATGAGCTTCCTCCTCCTCCTCCTCCTCCTCCTCCTCCGCCCCCACCCCCCTTCATTAAAGCAGAGCCTTGCTCTCAGAGGATTACACTGGGCTGCATTTTCTCTCCACTCTGCTCGCATTCGTCTGACTCCTCTGTCATTTGAGGACCTGATTGAGGACCATGGGCCTGCTGGACATCATCTTCTCCATCAAAGACCGAGCTGAAAAGTTTCTGAACGAGAAAAATGTGGTGGCAGATTTTCTGGGGAAGGTGGAGGAGAAAACAGGGATAAAGAAGAAGATCATTGCAATGGGTACGTGAGGTTTGTTCTCCTGCTGTTCTTCACTCAGCTCAGCTCAGCTCATGATAAACACGTTCTCAGTGATTCTGCTGTCGTTCATGTCATTCTGTTTACATTCAGTAGCTCTGTACCTACCTGTTGCATGTCAATGGAAAACCTTGAAGAGGATTCAGTTAATCCTCCTGTGAACACAAAGCCAAATGGCAGCTACACAGAGTAACTTGTGAGCAGCTGCTGTCTGGAAACATAAACCTGTAAATGTTCTGGAAATTTTCTGGGTCAGAAGCTGTGCTTCAGTTGATTCTCCGTGTTTAAAGTTCATTTCTAAAGCTGCTCTGATCAATATTTATGTTAACAATGGATCTAATGATCACATGTAATGTGAAAGGAGGTGCTCATACTGTAGTGACTCACCAAGTCCTCTCCATCTGTGACTTCCCAAAACTTTTCAGCCTTGTTTAACTCCTAGTCTTGGTTTTGGGAACATTTCCTGTGTGGTTTGGTCTCAGTATTTTCAGAGAAACTGTCCTCAACCTGCTGAGCAGCAAACAGCAGACACACTCAGTCAGAGAGCAGCTGGTGAACATGGTGGAGCATTTAGCAGCTAAAGAGACAGATACTTCCATCAGGAGCTGGTGGAGACCAAACACAGAGCTAAAAGAGAGGGAACACTGGACTGAGAGTCATCAGGTGGACCACTCCAGATGAAGGATCATGTTGATCTGTAGCTGCTGGATGTGGAGATAAGCAGCTGGTTGAGAAGTTAGAAACGACGACTATAAGATGAAATAATGTCACATTTTGTGTTGTTCTGCTGAAAACAAACAGCCAAAATATTAAAGATTTCAAACCTGATTTTGGAAATTTACCTTTAGCCTCATTGTGATGACAAGACTTCAGGAAGCTGCAGACTGTTTTCAGGTGCGAGACATTTCTGTTTCTGTACATGGAATCACACAGATGAAAAAGACATTCATTTTCTCATCCACTGATCAGAGAACAAGAGAACATGTACATTTCCAAAAATACAAATGCTGCTTCAGTCCTTGGATGTCCCACAGCTGGTCTAAGATCACAGGGATGTGATCGCTAGATTTTATGGCCATTTATAATTGTATATTCTATGTGTTGTGCTGATAGCTCAAGTGGAAAGTTTGAGGTGGTGTCAGGTGCAATCAACAGTGAAGCCCATGTGGATTTCAGCTGCGGGTGATGGAGTTTCTGCTCAGTTTTTATGATGTGCACACTGAAACACTCCTGTAGTTACTCACATACAGTGTGCTGTTTCTTTCCATAACCAGTGTTAGGCCCAGTGAACAGACTCTGGCTTTCAGCTGATGTTACCTAAAAACTGAGAAGGCTGCTAAAAGCAGTGATCACTTCACAGCTGGGTGCAGGTCTCAGTGATGGGACATTTTGTGGCAGAGTTGTGGTCTGGGTCAAACCTTGAATATATGGTAAATATGATGATATCAATAAACCATAAATATTGATAAATCTCTCAGCTCTGATGTAGAATCAGTTTATTACACAGAGGACTTTTACTGAGCAGAGAACAGCAGTCTATTCATACCAAACTAATGCTCATACAGTGGATCGGCAACACACACACACACACACACACACACTGAGGCAGGACATGATGTCAGCGAAGTGCCTGGTGCACAGTGTCCCCCAGTCTGTGCAGTAAAGTTAAAGCAGATTATCCTCAGAGACCGACAGCAGAGCAGAGCGGCCTCCATGTGTGAACAGCAACATAAGCTGATCAGAGGTAGGACACTTTTTACACAACTTCCTGTCTGTCTGTCAGCCTGTCTGTCTTTCTGTATCTCTGAATCTGTCAGGTGGTGTTTGAATATCTGCAGAGTTTACAGGGGAATCCTCTCGGCCTGTTCTTTCCCACGCTGACCTGAGGCTGTTCGGTTCTTCCTCTCAGTTCCTGTGTTTATTTCTCCTCCTACTGTCTTTAAGTCTGTCCAGACCTGGGAGGTCAAAAATAAAATCAACATGTTAAAAACTTTGTTATATTAAAGGGGGGAGGAAAGGTCAGCATAACTGTGTCACAAAAGAAATGTATAAATGATCCATTTCTCCCTTTCGGTTTCTGATGTTTCTCAGAATAACAACGAGTGATTTATGGGGCAGATATGAGCAGCAGCAGCACAGAGATGTTCTCCTTTTACCAGGGATATCACCAACATCCCTGAAGTTATCAATCAGATGCCAGTAATGAGTGTGTGATCCTGACATGATATTATCAAAAACTGTGATGAAAATAACAAGCCATCTTTCCTTATCCCTTTGATAAAACTGATCAGTTTCTACTGTGATTAATCAGTGGAATCATGAACGAATTAGAATTATCAGTGATTCATTGAAAGAAAAACACCTGGAGCATCATGTTGTGAGTCAGGCCTGAATATTCAGACTACTCAGCCATCTCTATCAGGTTTTTATGAAAAGCTATTTCCACAGAATCAACAGAGAATCAGAATGAGCCTAAAGCCTGACAGACTGCACAGATGCAGCCTGATTTCAACCCTGACTGATCACTCAAACTAATTCTACAATAACATTTCTGCCAAACTGCTGTTTAACATTCAATCTGAGGTCACCAACCTCGGATCAATCACTTTCACTGCAGAGGTGAAATTTTGACGTTGGCATGTTTCCAGGCTCAAAGAAACTGATTGCTCCACTCAAAGTGTCCTGAGTCGTGCCATTCATCTTCCAATAGATATAAAGTGTTTTTAATCAGTAGAACTGACAGTTTGTATCCTGTTTGTCCTCTGTCTCGTCCAGGTGCCGTCTCATTGACTGGACTCTACCTGGTGTATGGATATGGTGCTGCCCTCCTTTGCAACCTGATTGGTTTCGTCTATCCAGCTTATTATTCGTGAGTGTTCCTTATTTTGACGGTGATCTGCTTGTTGTATGGTTTTCTTATGTGCCCAGTGTCGTTCTTTGCACATAAATGACTTTTACTGCAGGTTTAAAAACATGGAGAATGCACTGAGATCAGTTTGCCATTGGATTGGTCCAATCACATCTGTCCAAAATTCAACAATGAGGCCTTGATCTTGAGAGTTTCTTGCATCACGTCCTTTGACTTGAGATTGAGATTCAGTTTTCATGCAGGCAGAACAATGAGAAGACTCATTAATAGGTGATTAGACGTCATCATCCAGGTGACTGTTGCAGATGCAGGACACAGGTTCAAATCAGGTGTAAATGGGGTCTCTGATTGTTTCCTCTTGTATTTGCAGAATCAAAGCCATCGAAAGTCCAAGCAAGGAAGACGACACAAAATGGCTGACGTACTGGGTGGTGTATGGTGTCTTCAGCTTGGGCGAGTTCTTCTCCGATATTTTCCTCTACTGGTTTCCATTTTACTATGCTTTTAAGGTGAGGAAACACTTCACAGAACCAGTGAACAGTTCCAGATCTTTACAGCGTTGCTGTCCTTCTCACTGAACTGTGAATTTAAACTGAACACACTGTGACTTATTTAAATCCTTGTTCTGCTTCAAAGATGTGGTTTGGAACCAGGCAAAATTACTTAAACAAAAGAAAGACCCAGTAAGTCCAGTAATCCTTGCCTAACTGTCTTCTGTGGTTCCAGTGCCTCTTCCTGTTGTGGTGCATGGCCCCAATGTCATGGAATGGCTCCCAAATCATCTACAACAAAGTGGTTCGGCCGGTCTTCCTCCGCCACGAGGCCACGGTGGACAACATGGTGAGCGACCTCAGCGGGAAGGCCATGAGCGCCGCCGAGAACCTCACCAGAGAAGGTACAGACCAGTGAAGTGTAGTAACACACCAGTATAACGCCTTGTTAAATACTAGATGAGAGACTCCTTCTCTTCCTTCAGTCCTGTCCACTCTGGTGAAGAACAAAGCTCTGGTGACTCCGGTGCCCGCGGTCTCTCAGTCTGAAGCTAAAAGTTTACCAAGTTCATCGACAGAAACATCAGCAGCTAAAGGAGCTCCATCACAGAGTGAAGAACGGCCGGTATGTATCTGCTTCTTCCTCCTCTTCCCAGCTAACGACTCCACCTGAAAAATCTGTTGTGAAATGAATAAAGATATTTATTGATGTTCTTTTTCCACAATGAAAGTGAGACAGAAAATACCTAAAGGTTTTACCCCATAACCTTTGAAAAGAAGAACTGATGGGTTAGGGTTATGTAATGTGACAAAGTTTCTGTTGTGTAGAATCCCTAACCCTAAACCCAGTTCAGAAGCTCTTCTGGAGCTTTTGATCACATCTCTTCCTCAGCAGATGGAGATTGTTGTTTTGTCTGTTATTTCTGTTTGTGTTCAGATGAAAGAATGAGATGCATCATGTTAATCTGTGATTAGAGGTTTTGTTTTTTGTGTATTTTTGAACGTTGGACATTGCCAGGCTAACAGCTTCCCTCTGCTTCCAGTCTTTATGCTAAGCTAAGCTAATTACACCCTGAGTCCAGCTCACTATAATCAGCATACCAATGCATGACACTAACTGCCACTCTGTCCACATAGAGATAGGTAACATAGATGATTAGCACCTTCCCGAGTGTTGAGGTCTGTTCGAAGATCCACTTTCTGGATGCAGTTTGGTGTTTCTGGATTTAGCCTGAGAGTTGCCTGAGGCCTGTTAGACTCACCATGTGCTTGCTGTTGTGCTCTTGTTTGGCAGAGATGTGACTGGTTGATTGGTTTGTCCATCTAACAGCTAGTGAACATGAAGTCCTGGTCACAGCAGAAGTGTCACAGCAAGGCTCAAAGCAGCAACTGGACACCTGTGAAATGACTCTGTAGAGGTGACGCACATTGCTGCAGTGCAGAGACAGGTGTTGGTAAACATCTGTCTCTAACATGGTGTATGTTCCGGTGAGAAACAGCAGCTGGTAGCAGTGATAACGCTACAAAAGGCTTTACCTGAAAGCAGGTAGTTCAACTTAAAAACACGTTAGCATAAAAAGAAAGAAAAAAACTTGCTGCTGCACAACTTCAGGTGTAAGAAAGCAGGAACCAGATCTGCTGTGAACAGGCCAAGCTAGAAGGAGTCACATGTTCTACTTGAAGCCTCGGCCTGCTTCTCTATCAGCCATCACGACTCCAAACCCAGACTCTAAACACGTCACACACGTCCTCAGCAGCGTTCATGAACACACAGACACACACAGGAACGGTGTGAGCTGTCTGACATTAAAAACAGTGTATTCCTCTTTTTGCTGTGAACCCGAAACAAACACTGCAGCCACTGAAACACTTCACTGGTTGGTGCAGTTTGGGTTCACAGTTAAATCGATGTTGGGACATGAAGAGTTGGTACATTCAGAACAGAGGTGAGGGCTGTGTGTGCTAACCCAGCTGTCCTGTTACCTGTTCCAGCCTTTCCTGGGTTAACCAGCCTGGTAAGTCAATTGGTTTGGTGTCAGTAGTATTTTCACAGACAGTGAATGTGGTGTGAAGAGAAGTAGCATGAACCTCAGTGACCCTCGTACAACATCAGCACTGTAGTGGTTTAAAGCTAAAGCTGCTTTCTTCTTCTGTGGTACTGGACTGCAGATTTGGCTGCAGCGGCAGATGGAACTGACAGAATCCTCCATCCACTATGAAGACCTGAACAGACCTGAACAGACTCCCCCCACCCCACCCCACCCCATCCTAACCTGCTGCTCTAAATAGTATCAGTGCTCCCTCTGACCCTGCTTATTGGTTTCTGAAAGATCACACAGAACAAGACAAGTCTCCAATGCTGAAGAATTTTCTGTTGGTTCCTTCATCAGTGGCCTTGGATTGTATCAGATGTCATGAGAGTCTGAGGAGATGTTTGATGTCTGAGCTGTGTAGAGGGTTCTCAGAGGCTCCATGTTAGAGAGGCAGATATTTTTAATGTGACATTGGTCTTTACTTGTTTTAAATTTTTGCCTGTGTGTGTTGTATGTCTGCACGTAAGGATGAAGTCAGTGTAGACTGATGGTAAGTCACAGATGGTGACAAGAGAAAAACTTGATTTCTTATGTTTTCTTTTCTCACAATAACAAATTGATTATTTCATGATCACATGCAGCTTCATATGTCGAACCTTCTGGCTCTTTGTCCACGGAGGACTTGGGTAAAGACTATCTTCTAATTTTGTGATCTTGAGTTAGTTTCTTCGTTCTTTGAGATCATAAAACAATAATTATCTTACAGAATAATATCTTTGTAATCATGTGGAATTAAGTTTGTTATGTCAAAATCACAAGAACCCTTCCCTCTGTCAAACAAAGATTCTGCGTTTGAACAGTGGCAAGAAAAAAAAGTCAGTGAACCCTGTGAATGACCTGGTTTTCTGCTGTAATCTCTCATAAAATGTGATTTTAAAAAAAAGTATTTCTACAGAACCGAATCACAATATAAGTTAACTCAAGGTATTTTTCATATAGAGCAGGTCAGGACTGTACTCTTTATAAAGAGTATGTGATCTGAACTTCATCTAAGTCACAAGTACAAGCTAATAACAGTTTGTGTTATTAGCTGAAGCATGTTGTGTCTTTACTGAACACAGCCATTAAACATCTGACTTCAGCAGCTTCTGTCTGTTTTCAGTCCTTCAGGTAGCAGCAGAGGAAAAAGAGGAGACTCAGTGAGGAACATCATCCGGATCCAAACAAGAAAAATACCTCCTGTCGAAGAGACTGATTTCCTTTTTATATCAGATATGTTATATTTCTATACCAGTCTGTAACAGGAGTCACAGAAAACTCTGATTCTGCACACACTGTTTCTTATTGTTGTTTTCAGTTTATTTATTTGTTTATTTATACCCATGGATGTTTTTTTAGATAAGCACCTGGGACCAGTCTGGACCTGACTGACTAACTCATTTAGCAGGGTGCAGATTCTTCATCTCATATGTTGCTGTTATTTATGTCATTTATTTTTTGTTCTGTTATACACATGTGTGAGATTATGACCTTCATATGAAAATTACATTACCCTGATCAGAATAAAACAAAATGTCTGACTGCCCTGTCACTAATGTCACCATGCTAACATGCTCGCAGTGATTTTCAACATGTTCACCATCCAGTCCAATTTTGTGACACGCAAGCATCTGCAGGTCTGCACTTAGTTCTGCAGGTCTTTTATATGTAAACTATGACCAACACCAAGATATATATACATATGTGTGTGTGTGTGTTTGCACACATGGATTAGATATAATACTTTTGTAAAAAAAAAAAAAAAAAAACTTTTATGGAGCCATACATATTACATAATGTTTATGGGACTATAACCATACAAATATATATTCAACATAAAATTGTGCATTTGTGTTCATACCTATTAAGATTTATAAGGAAATGTCACCAAAAACATCTATCACAGTTTATCAAAAACAAAACTAATAAAAAAACCCCACATGAACATATTGTTATATTATACAATGTATGTGTAGTTATGAGAAAGAATATATAAATATATTGGACAGATATTTTCTTTGCTGTATATATGTACTTATATGTGACTTAAATGTTTTGGATAATAGTGATAGACATCTACTAATATATACCATGTATGACAGTATGTGGTATATGATAGTATATATATGTCATTTAAATACTGGACGCCGTTCCACACTTTAGTCCAGGAGGAACTGGACTGAGCCAGCATAGGGCAACACAGCACCTGCAGAGTATTGTGTGGGAGTATGGGAAATACATATAAAACAAATACAAATCCAATGTTCATACATCAAAAGAGACATAAACAAAACCACTTACCATAAACCAATATAGTCACTATTTATATTATTTTATTTTATAAAATGATCAAACCTCAGATGGAGAGATTTGATACACAGGCACTGATGAAAGAATCCACAGGTTGGTTAAAATGAGAACTCTCTCATTTTACTCTGAGATTTAAGAGGAAAAGAACAACGTCAAAACAAAACAAAACATTGCACTTCAGTTAAAGGGGTGCCTTTATGGAACAGCTGTAGTGCGGGAATGAAAATATGTAGTAAGTTTGAAAATGTTTTAAACTATTCATTGAGCAACTACAAAAATGTATGAAGGCCACACAGGGTTATATGAGAGGGAACAGGACGTGACGTATGTTTTTATGGTGCATTATGGTGTTGTATGTGGTACTTCAAGACGTGACGAATGAGGGCGTGGCTAACGTGCGTCGACGTGCTGACGTGGCAGGCACCACGTTGATGTGCGTGCAGTACGTCTGTGCAGCAGCTGTGTATTTTCTGCGGAATCTGCTCGTTTTCTGTCCGTTAGTCCGATTTAAGTTTCCGCAGACAGGTTGAACAACAACTGAGATCCACCAGGAGGTTTTCAGAAAGACGACTTAACACCGGTAAGTAGTGTCAAGTAACTGTGGCTAATCCTTCTGGCGTCTTAAAACAGATGCCAGATTCCATTGCACAGTTTGGAAAATCAAAATAGAACTGCTTGTCGGCTAACATGACGCTATATTTATCGATACCAGTGACCTCCTATGAATAACGAGGAGTTTTTGTTGCATTCGGCTTAGAAATATTTCAGTGGGCTGTAACAAAAGTCCACGTCCAGACTGATTTAGTTAGCTAGTTAGCAGGGTGGCTTCAGCGCGTCGCGCTGGAGGAAGACTCAGAGAAATACATAAGCCACCAACATGAAGTTATCTAAGTTAAGTCTTTCTTCGGATATATACTTGTGAGTTGATTTTTTTCTATGCCGTATTGAATAGGAACGTGTTATAGTTCAGAAAAGTACTTTAATCCATGTTCAGCTTGCTGTATACGTTCACGACACACAATTAAATCTTAATTAAATAGAAAACTTAACAGAAATCACGAACCCTCGCGTGTGGAGGTAAAGCTGGGTCCTCGGCAGCATGAATATCGGCTCTAAAAATAAGAAGCGGGTGGTGCTGCCCAGCCGTCCAGACCCCCCCACTGTAGACCAGATCCTGGAGGACATCAACAGAGCCGCTCCCAATGACCCGGTCTTCAGCATCCTTGAGCAGACTGGACAAGGTGAATTTTTCAGTTAAGCATATTTCAGAATAAAATATCCAATTACACAGCACAGTTAGTCTAACATTACAGGGTTTGTAATTTTACTGTCAGTCTAAACAGGCAAGATATCACCAATATAGTTTTATTACTTGGTTTAGTTCAAGGCTTCCACCTGCAGTTAGTCAGTGTAAACATTTCACCTGAACTCAGTAAACACTCCCACATGTTATAACCAGCTTAAGTGTAAGTTTACCCCATAGGTGAGATGTCAGTGGTGTTTAATCTTGACTGGAGCACCAGTCATTTCAGTCTGTTACAGCATCTTTGTCCACAGGCACTTGGAAAACCAAGGTGGTCAGAGAGTTTGCTGTCAGACTGGCTGAAACATGTTTTAAATCCCTTTTTAAAACATACTTTTTTGGCAGAGGCTCTAATGACTTTATCTGATTTTAACTTCATTTAATTTGTATCGGTATTCTGTTTTCATCCCTGTTTTTTAATTTCTTTTATCTTATATAACTGAATTGGTTCCATCTTTTATCTTTTGGGTCATTTCAGACCAACCCACTCAGAATTCATGATCAAATGAATAAAAATAAAGAATTTTAACATGCTGTAATTTGATTTTTGAAAAGTGCTCAACAAATGAACTTTATTGTTATTATTACTATTATTATTATTGTTGTTGTTGTTGTTGTTGTATTTGACTGAATGGACATGTGTCTGAGTGACGAACATCAAAAATACTTTCTGTGAGAATTGCAGTTTCCTGTCTGTCTGTCCTGTAGTTTACCGCCTGTCTGTCCTGTCACCCTCATCTCTGCTCAGAATCGTCCCGGCCTTCAGACGCTGATGTGGAGTTGAAGTTCCTGCAGTGTCGTCAGTACCTGGAGCTGAATGAGCGGCTGCAGGAGGCTCGAGGACGGCTGCTGCGACAGAGGGAGGAGCTGAGGGTCGCGGGGGAGCAGCTGGACAGAGACGTGGCAGAGGTCAAAGGTCAACCACTCTGACTACACTTCCTGCCCACAGACTTTTCTTTGTCCAATAGACTTTTCAGTGATGGCCTCAGTGCAGAGCACCTGGTGGCCCAGCTGACTGTTCTCTAACCCAGCTGGACCAGAACAAACCCTGACACTGGTGGTGCTTCATGAGACCCAGTACAGGCTGTCATCTGATGCACACAACTGAAATGTGTGTGTGAGAGGATTCTTGCTGATGAGGACACACATCTTATCATATTTATGTGACAGGCTGTGATGGTGCATACAGGTACAAAGTAAAGTGAAAATTTATTCTTGTTCTTTTTTTACAGCCAATAAACACCAACTCCTCTCTACAAACATTTACTATACTTTAATATTTTTTGTCGTTTTTTTTTTGGCTCAAAAAATGAAATGGTAAAAGTAGAAACAGTGTTGAGTCTGTACAAAGTTATGAGTTTTTTGAGTTGTTTTTTAGAGCTGATTAGAAATGAAAGTAAGAAACGTCCCTCGATGGGAGTTGTTTCTCTGATTCGCCCTCATAGCAGCAGATTTTCTGCCAACCGTTGTTTGATGTGCAGTTTGAGGTCACAACACCGGATTGATTGTCTGATCGATTAACTGTTGGATGATCAGTTGGATTCCTGGCAGGTCAGAAATGTTGGTTCACTGTTAGTAGTTGTTGTAGTTCCACAGTCTGATCCCTCATGTGACTGCACAACGTAGAAGATGAGTAAAATCTCAGTGTCTGCTCAGCTTCAGACAGACCTAAAGAGACCCCGCTCACATGACCACCACCACAGGTACGTCCTCAGTCTGTGCAGGTCAGCTTCTTTCTCCTGTGCATACATGATGTTTAGAATCGTACGACATGAGACGGCAGCGAACTGCAGCTCTCAGCTCGTCTTCTCAGCTTCTACCTGTGACTGATTCACTTTTGTTTTACTGCATTATGGGAAATTCTCACGCAGGCTTAAATAGTCTAAACTCAAGTGACTGCATCTTGGCTTCAGTTTGTGCAGCCTGTAATGAATCAGTGTCTGTTCCTTTTCAGTTGTGTCTCTGAGTCGACTAAGTGGACAGATGTGCCCCAGTTAACTGGCTGATTAGTACAGTTGGGCTCCGTGGGTCAAAAATTAGCAGTGGACTATTATATTTTATTAATTTTTACAGGTCTTAACACTGTAATTTCATGTTCACAAATAAATTTACCTTAAGTCAAATTATAACAGCTGACACAAAAATCTTGGGCTCTGTGGTCCAGTTGTCCACATTCTAACACTGGCTGCAGTTGCATTATTTTTCTTATCCTCTGATCATTCAGGACCTGAATGCACCATGAAGCTTGTCAATTGCCTCAAACTATGGTGGATCTGAGAGCTCAGAGCAGCTTTGGAATTTGACCGTTTAGAAAAAATGCTGCAAAGTGAGGAAACACAAGTAGCAGCTTCAAGTAGCACAGAAACAGTGGAAATGTTTCCAGGGGTTAATGTGTTGCAGTGCATTGAGCTCTCAGGGCCAGCTCACCAAAGCGCCTACACACAGGCTGTACAGCATTTTTTGCTCAGCTGTATCTTGTCTTTGCACTGACTTTATGTGCAAACATACGATCTTTAAAATGCACTTTTCGTTCACTCTGAACATACGTCAGTGGACATGAACCAATAAAAAGCACCATGTTGAAGAATGTTTTCAGTCAAATCACTGCACCGTTGTCTGAATGAAGAGGTCAGAACGGCGTCTTAATGAAACACATCACTTTTTATTGGATGAAAACATTTATGACACACTTCTGTTGCTTTCCTATTTCACATGGCACCATAACGTCTCTGCTGCCTCATTCACACATGAAAGGCTGGGATCTAATAATTCATATAAACCTGACATGCAGATTCAGATTTCAGGAAATATCCAGAATTCAGTTTGTGAATTGGAGTGAGTTAACTCAAAGTGCAGACCGAGGAATCTCATCTGCAGACATTTGGACATGATTTGGATTTAGAAACTGATCTCAGCCAGGTGTGAACAAGGCTGCTGACAGTGATGGTGGACAAACCTCAAGGACCTTCTGATGGTGCTGAATTCCCCGTTCATCTCATTCACACACTTTTCATTACTTGTTTTAGTTTTAGGGGCTGTTAAAGTGATTCTCCACCCATAATCTGTAGTGTGAGTATTAAATACTCGACTACAAAGTTTAGAAATTCACCTTTTAAACCTACAAGTATGGGCTTCAATAAGGTACACAAACATTTTGAGTTTGTGAAATGATGTTCAGAGATTCTCCCAAAGCCTGTGGTTTCTTATCAACCATTCTAAACCTGTGAACAAACAGTGCATGAGAAACTCAAGTTTGTGAATGTGTGCAAAAAAAATTTAACTAGGGTAGGAAAACACGGACTAACCCTAACCCGGAGTCCAGGCCTGTTTTAAAATCTGTTCTTTGTTGATAACAGTTTCTCCCTTTTTTACCATCTGTGTCGTCTCATTGTTATTTTCTGCATAAAATTCATTTAGTCTAATTTTTTTCCTAAAACTTCAAATTGTTTTAACATATTCAGACTTGAATTTTTCATGCAAAATTCTCTATTTGGTTTTGAAGTGTGACAGACAACCACACGCTTAACCGCAGGAAATTCATCATTTCACAAACTTCCATGTTGAACCTTCTTTGAGCCCATATATAAAGGGTAGGTGCTTGATACTTATTGTCAGAGTATGACTTTAATATCTTCCAATGGCCAGTGGGACTTGGAAAGGTTTGCACTCAAAAGCTACTTGGGTTTTATTCATACTCAAAACATGCTTTGGAAATACAGTAGGGTGGTAGTAGTAAATACAAAACCTTAAACTGTCCCTCTGTGCAGATGAAACTTCGTTCTGTGCAGCACTCTGCTGTCTCTGATCTCTGAGCACACATGGAGGAGTGATGGTACAACTACAGAGAATATTCATCATCTTAATATTCGACTTCTTCTCGACCTATCACTACTTTTACAGCAACACAGTTAAGCAGATATTAACATGTTTATAAAGACTTCCAGCGGATAAGTTCTGTAAGGACACACACCTGCCTGACCATCATCACCACCATCAAATGATCTTTTCATTTCCTGACAGGAAATAACCAACAGCAAACAGTACCTGAATCTAGTAGCAAACACAAGTATAATGTCATCACATTTGATTAACTGAGGCATATTGTCGCTTTGTTCATCTATGCTGATGGTTTATAGCATTATAGTTCTTTGCGGCACAGTAATACAGATGGCTAGTAATGCTCTCGTCTGGCTTTAGAAAGTATTTTACCGCTGAATAACAACATCATCGTCATCAGGTGTCCACAATGTTAACAGTTGTGTATACAGTCAGTGAATATATTAGCATGCTGTCAGGGAGCAACACTGAGATTCTTTTGTGTTCTTTTGCCCGCCGGAAGCTTTGAAGATTTTGTATATTTGCATGTTATTTACAATACTGATTAAGACACAGAGTACAGGAGAGTGTGAAGTGAACCAGAATCGGAGAGTTTGGAAAATGACAGTATTTTCTATATTTTCTGCAGCAGTGGTGGAAATAGAGTCCAGTAGGTGTCAGGGTAAAGACGTGATAAATCATCCCTTCACATTAGTAACTTGTGTGCTAAGTATACTATGTATATTAGAAGTAGCAGTGTCCCTCGTTTGTAAGTCACTGCACAAAAGCCTCTGCCAAATGAGTACATGTAAAAACATATTACATTCCTGCAAGTAGGATCGGGCGATATGAGTGTAGTTACTGTGAGAGATAATATATTGCATTAGGCTACTGCAGGCAAATTTGTTAAGTACAGTGCAAGACTGTTTTATAGCAATATTGGATTTGTGAATGATTTTTGTATCAATGTAATGAAACTTGATTTGTTAGATATTTAATTAGCTGAATTAGCCAAAAAAAAACCATTCCTGTCTGGTTGTTATCCACTAAAAGATCCTCAAGTGATTTTGCATATATAGCAACAGTCACATGAAATTACAGATAAAGCAAGGGGACTTTGTTACATATCGCCCACTCCTACCCTTCATATAATCAAAGTTTTTATCCTGTAATACACTTTGAAGGGTTTCAGCAATAACCTAAAACCTATGTATTTCCACATACCTCAGTCCAAGATCAAAGTTAAACAGTTTAAAATTTTGTTGGGCTACAGCTAAAGTGTTGAGGAGACAAGGACACATGAAATAAAAGTGATAATGTTATTAATTTGAAGGTATGTATTATCGAAAATGTACCCCCCAACCCCACTGGGTTCCATCTGTGACAGGAAAAGCTGACAGTAGATCATGTTCAGTTGAGTGATGAGGCAAAGGCCCAAAGCGTTGATGTACTTATGTAAAAAATACTTTACAAGTTAGTGTATCTGTGTCCTTTGTGAAAGTCTTTCAACAGTCTGCCACAGTTTGTACCTTTCTCAGGTAAAAGTCCAGCTGAGTTATCATTCAAAAGTTTGCATAATATTGTTCTTTTTATTGATTCTGCCCAGGAGACCGATGGTGATTTATGTGCTGAAATCAAGTTCAAGTTCATTGTCTTTTGCTTTATGTTTTCACTACATTTCTACCAGGCAATGATTATTCTACAAATACAAAAAAAGTACAAAAAGATGCACTTCCTTTTCACTTGAGATTTTTCTCTGAAGTGCATCTCTGAAAGTTATTGGTGGTCTGTTCATGTCAGACCTGCCTCAATGCATACATCCAACCCTGTATGAATGGTAGACAGAAGCTGTGATCAACTTTTCAGAGAGAACAACTTGAATGCAGTGAAAGGGAAAGGTAAAGGGTCAGTACTCGAGGTATAGGGACCAGCACGTTCTTCGTCTGTCCACCTGAGTGCTGAGTTACACACAGCAGAGTCATCCAGTAATCTACTAGATGTCCTACGACTCACTTTTTTCCCCTAACTTCTCACTGACTGCTTGGCTCTGTGTGTCTTGCAGGCAGCAGGCCATGGGGCTAGGGATATAGTTGAATGGGGTGACTCGGACAGCCTTGCTGGGGGATCCTTGGCGGAAATGGACAGCTCCGCCCACATGGCTGTCTGATGTCCCTGTGGAGACAGTGCTGTGGCTCCTCATGGAAACATCTGAATCACCATCCTGGAGGTTACTCCCAGAGTTGGCACTGATCTTTCTGAAGAGGGCGAGTCGTGCCACTTCCTCAGAGATCACCGGAGCTGTTTCGACTGTTGGAGAGGTGCTTGAGTTTATCTTGTTATTTGTGAAATCCTCTGTCTGGACTGTTGCGTCACTTGTCTTGCGTGATGCAAGTAGAATGGTTGGCAGTTTTCCTGGAAGAGCTGGTGGCTTTGGCTTTTCCCTGTCAGGAGAAGGCACCAGAGGTAATGCATTGGCTGGCAGAGTGCTCTTCAAGATCTGAGGTACATCTTCATCCCTGATCCTCCTCCAGGTGACTCTGTCATTCAGCCGAGATGCGGATCTTTGCCCTTTCTTCTTTGTATCATCCTCGCTTTTTGCTCTTCCACTGGAATCAGATGACGAAGAGCGGAGGGACGAACGGCTGGTCACTCGGCTCAGTATGTTAATGCTTGGTGATGAGGCATGACGTTTAAAGGTATCTTTGTCTTGTTGCTGCCTGGCTCCAGACACTCTGCTAGGTCTATTTCGCTGAGCCACCCTGCAGGGGCTTTCAGAACTGGTTCTCCTGGCGGGGCGTCTTGCAGATAGATCCCTTTCACTGGAGGTTGCTCTAGAGAGAGCTGTTGTCTGCTTCTGAAGGCCAGGGTCTGGCTTCTGGACTTGTTGTGCTTGTCCTGGACCTTTTACTTGCACCCTTCTTGGGGCTTGCACAGCTGCCTTAAGTTCCTGACAGCGTGATGAGCAAAGGAAGACAGCTGAAGCTCCAGGAACTGCTCTGCGGGGAGATCCATTTTGAGATCCCGATGTGTTGCGCGCAGTTCCATCACGTCTCAGCACAGTCTTTGACTCCTTAATGAAAGTCAGTTGTCTCAAGAATCCACTGCGATCAGACTCACCACCACTTGAGTGGACAGAAGTCATCCTCACTAGGTCAAATCGATTGGCAGGTAGAACCCTTTTCCCACTGGCCTGATTGGTTTGTCTGCTTGTTGTTTGGTTAGTTACCAGTGGTGACAGAGGTCTGGGTTGTCTGCCTGAATTTTGCATAAAAGGGATTCGAACAGGTGACTTCTGAGTTTTAGGTGGCGGTGATTTTTCATTTTGATTCACAACAGGCGAGCGTCCCTTTCTTTCAGGGGGACTGCTGGCTGGTGGGCTACCAGCTGGTGTGGCATTCTTTTTCTGAATATTTCTGTTTGTCTGAGTCGGTGATGTTATCTTCCTCTGCCATTGTTTGGATGGTGTAGAGCTTTGTGATGATCCAGAGGATGAGCTTTTTGGTATCCTTGGAGGTGGAGTAGAGCTCCTCTTTGGCAAAGACAGTTCTGTGTCCTGGGGGCGGCCTAATCGGTGAAGGCTCTTTGATCTGTGCTGAGCGAGATTCGGGTTCTTTGGAGCATCTGTCTTGGTTGGTACTTTTCTAGAAGGAGGTCTTTGTGATGGAGCTGTCTCTTTTTTCGGTGTATAGATCACCGTTCTGCCTCTGAAAACCACTGGTAAGTTTGGAACTGGTTTGCGCTGTGCGAAGTCTAAAGGTTTATTTGCTTTTTTGTCTTTAGCAAACTTCCTTTCTTTGGGTGTAAAGCTGGATGTTGTCATAAATGATAGGACTGACTCAGTCTCTTCAGAGGATGGTTCTTGAGACTTTGATGCCTGCAGACCAGTGACAACACAGTTAGCACCTTCTTGTATGGCTCTCCATTCAACACTGTTGAGGTCTGAATCTTTATCCCATGCCATATCATCACTGTCCATGTCCTCATCCATGTTCCAACCATCAGAGGCCTTTTGTTTTTGAGTATTTTCTGCTTTCTTCTTCCTGGCAGCAAGCTTCCTTCTCTGCTTGGGCATGGCAGATGTTATGCAT
The DNA here is from genome assembly GCA_037833715.1 of Toxotes lorentzi. NCBI lineage: Eukaryota > Metazoa > Chordata > Actinopteri > Toxotidae > Toxotes > Toxotes lorentzi. The sequence continues at coordinate 23,012,393 of JBBMJY010000022.1, forward strand.
TTCTGAAGGAGATCATCCTCTGAATCCATGCTGACAGAGCTTGGAGAGCTTTGCTCTTCATATTGGCTGTGAATGGTCATGGGCTTTGTTTGTTGCACCATATTCAGTGTTTTGTTGTGTCTGTTTTTGTACCATATTTGCTGGGCTTTTGATTTATGATCCTCGAACTCAGCATCGCTTAATGAACTAAGGGAGGAGCTGAGTGAGTAACATGCCAGAGAATCATCCTTTATCAGATTCTGTTTTATCCTGTGAAACCCCCTGGGCTTTGCTTGGGAATTATCATTCCTGCCAATATTTGTCATGCTCCGGGAGAGAGTATTTCTGCTTGCTTCCCTGATCTGTTTTCTATTTGTTTGCTTCATTGCTTCATCTTCTTCATTTTCGTCATCATAGAAGCCATTACTGTCCTCTGACGAATGTGTCATTTGTCGAAAGATTGTGTTTCCTTTTTGTGATCCCACATTAAGGTTACCCTCTGTGTTTTGCTTAATGACAGGCAGTTCAAGTTTCCTGATGGGGCCTTGGCCTTGCCTCTTCTTCTGTTGGTTAGGAGACTGATCACGATTTCTTTGGCTTGCCACTCTATCAGCTACCTCTTTGCTCTGCATCAGAACCCTCTGAGTGGGAATGACATGTTTGGTTGTTCGGTTGGTTTGTATCTCGGGTGGGTAGTTCATCCTGTTGGGTTTGTGGAAGTGTGAGAATATCCTTAGGTCCTCAATCCTCTTTGCCTCATCATTGAGCAGTTCTTTTTTGGTCATACCTTTAGCTGTGCATTCTTTAGCCCCCCTCTCTTTCACTGGATACTGAAGTGTTTCGTCACTTAGTGATGTTGTGCTGGAGAAGTTAACAGGTGTACCTTCTGCAGAATCAGTGAAGGATGAATCGTCAAATTTAAAGTCCTTTTGTGGAATGACAATTCTCCTTCCCGGACACATTTGGGTTTTGCCATTCGGAAGCATCATGTACACTGGAAGATGGATTGGTTTTCGGATTTGGGAATTGAGAATATGAGGAGGGATTGTGGTCATCAGGGAAGGTCTCACTTTTCTGAACTTGGAGGGCATTGCTGAGTTGATGCATTCCTTTAAGATTTCTATGTCATCATCTGAGTTGCCCTCGCTGTATCTTTCCCCATGGTCGGGTCCTTGCTCATCCTCATCAGGGAAAGGAAGATTTTTGTCATTTTGTTGGAGCAGGGGGGTCAGTTTCAGCTCCACATCTTTCTGTATGTAGTGTTCGTGAAGAGGCAGAGCACTTAAGCTTGAAGCACAAGAGAAATTCTCAGTGGGCTTTTCCACAGTGAAGTAGATCATTGTGTCCAGGTCAGCAGGAAGGTTAAACCTCTCCTTGGAGTCTGCTATCTCCATGAACTTTCTTAGGCTGCTTTCCCACTGGCCTGCTGTTCCTGTGGCCTGTGTTTCTGGTCCATTTGACTCAACACAACATGGAGTTTTACTTCGGCTTGGAGGCATGGTTTGTCCTGGGCTGTCAGGAAGATCACTGGGGCTTATTGTTCCATCAATCATCTCACTGCATGGATCACTTTGGATTGAGCTGGCAATAGAGGGAGACTCAAAACTGCCCAGGGAACTGACTGAGCTACAGCGACTCATTACCAGAGGTGTCTCATGTATGTAATTCTCAGATGAACTGGATGGAGATCTGTCTTCAAGTATGGCTGGTGAAGCTCCTCTAAGGAAGACTTTTTCCCTTTTGGCAGGACAGGGGATTTCAATGGGATCTGTCTCTTTGCTTGGGAAGGTCTTTGAGTCAGTCATCAGCAGCTGGCTGTCACTCAGATCCTCCAAGGTTTCATCCTGTTCAGCTCTGTTCACCACTTCTCCATCCTCCACTTCAATTATTTCTAATGATGAGTCACTCTCCAGCTCATTTTCACTTTGTCCATCCAGCACTCCATCGCCAGAAGAGAGGGAAGACAGTGAACTGCAGCGCGAGAAGCAGATTGGGGTGTTCTCCACTGAATATTTCTGGACCGTCTCCATTGTCCCAATGGTTGGGCTTCTGGTGGAGGTCATTGGTGAAAATTTTGTAATGCTCCCCCCAGTCATAACAGTAGGTACCCATGCTTGCCTCCTCATTGCTTGGGCAGCCTGGACATTAATTGCTGTCTTTGCTACACCAAATTTGGCCACACTTTGAATTAGCGGGACCTGTTGATAAGATGGGGACAGCTTAATTGAAGTCATGCTGACATCAGAGGAGACTTTAGTAGATGCACTGACAGGTGTTTGCACGGGTTGATCCTGGTTCTTTTCTGCATCTGTGTTGCTGAGCTCTAGAGCTTTCATATCTTTGTTGTCAACAGAATCCCTCTCTGGAATATCTTGCTGGTTAGTTTCATTCAGGACAGCAGGTCCTACATTTAGGTACTCTTGATGAGCCACCTTGAGATCAAGCTGGTTGGGTCGTTGTTGTATGAGGGCCCTTGGAGCAGGTCGCATCTGGTCTTTGCTGCCACAGTAGCCATCACTAGTGCTGCCACTGTTTAGGCTGTCTGTTGATACACTTGTGTGGGCAGTTTTTAGGCGCAAGAGGGCGTGGGCTCTACTGAGACGTTCTCTTTGAGCCAGGCTGCTTGTATCAGAAAGACGGCAAGGGGAGCAAGATTTTGCCCGGGCTTCATTGAGTTCATCTAGTCCGTAAGGCCAATCTGCCAGGTGATCCTCAGAGCTGAGGCTCAAACTGTCTTCCGAGGATGTGTGCATGGTGATATCCTCCACTAACCTGTCGATCTTGGCAACAGTGTTAGTGATCTTTTTTGCTAGCTTCTCTGCTGCAGCAGATACCACATCGTCAGGAGGTGCATGTCTCTTCTCAGCCATATGATGTGGTTCTATGTCTCTCTCAGGTTCACTGTCCCTCTTACGTGGCTGGTTTTGCAGGAAGTTAGAGTTGGTAAGGAACATGGACAGCATGGAGAAACTACCAGTGTCCAGGCTGCTGGAGATGTTGGGGCCCTCATCATCATCAAAACAACCAGAATCAGATGCATAATCCTTTGCCAGACTCTCAATGTGCCGTAGTGGCTTGTTAAGGGTTAGGTGCTTGGGGCTCTGTTTCTCAAGGGTATCAAAGGTCTCAGCTAGGTGTTTGGCATCCAGCTCTGCCTCCAGAGCCTTTTGTTTCCTCATGTAGAGTGAGGGCATGCAGGAGCCAGGCGATACGACTGCAGCATCCTTATATTTTAGGGGTCGGTTGGTGAGCAGGTTCCTTAAAGCTGCTGCGCTGCCCATGGCTATCATCTTGTGCTTGGAATGGATAAGGTTGCGCAGCATGCTGACAGCTCCGAGGTCCCACAGCAGCTCCTGGTCTTTAGGACTTCGAGCTGAAAGGTTCCAGAGAGTCCCGCAGGCGTTGCTCACTATGGTTAGACTGTGGGAGCGCAGGTGCTGCAGCAGAGTCTGGAGGCAGTTATGGTCCCTGAGGATTTGCCTGTGAAGAAAGAAAGCAACAGACATGTAGACAGACAATGTTTTTTTTTATGTGCAAATCAATTTTTCCCACTTTAGTTATTGTAGTTTAAAGACTGCACCAGTGTTTTTGCATGTTTTAGTAACTGATATTATTGATGGTCAGTTTACAAAATATGCAATAGTTTTTTTTTTCCCCATCCCATTAATGTGTTTTTCTTCCTTCCATGCTGCCAGTAGTTTCCATTCATTTCAATATGATATAAAAAGCAACTTGCAGAACTTGCAGACTTTAAATTTGCTCCAATATCTGTGACATCCCATCGCAACTGCTTTTACAGTTAACATGACAACTATAAGAATGTGGGTCAATCTGAAAAATCTGCACTGTATTATCAAACAACAAATCAGACTTTATCTTCATTTTCATAGATTATCCTTCTCAATTAAATTACAATTATCTATAACACAATATCTATAAATTGATTTTGATACCATACAGAGATAAATGGAAGAACTGTCTGAAAGGTAAGAAATGAATCTAAAATGATGAACAGAAGATTATAAACAATAAATGGGCTAAAACACTGAACAAGAAAATTTCCATTTACTTACTTACATCTACTTACTATTAAAACAGACACAAAAATGATAGAAACTCATTCATGCATCTCAGAGTAATGAGTAATTCTCAGTGGATGTAGTTTGGCTGTGAGACTGTGGGACTGTGGGATTTGACCATGACTATGGTTGAAAGCTCCAGAAAAATCTAGTTCATGGATGTTAAGATTTTTTTATTGCACTACAGTTTTCACTTTCATTCTCAAAAAGGATGATTGTTGATGATACGAGTCTCAGAAACCGACCTGTAGTCTTCTCGCGTGGCAACCAGACTCGACACGTTTCGTAGGATCCCTCCTCCGCTTTCGATGATGGCGAGCGAGTTGGTCTGACAGCGGTACGTCAGCGTGCTGACCAAGAAGCCCAGGGCGCCGTCCACAGAGCAGATCGCCACCTTGTTGTCGATGCTGTGAGCCGACAGGTTCCACAGAGCGCTCAGAAGACTCTTCAATGTTGACTCCTGCAGGATCCGGACAAACAAACAAATCTCAGTGTTTTAAAAATGTCCTGTTTTCCATTTTAATCCATTTCAAAGTAAATCTATAAGTCCAATATATAAATCTGAAAGAAATTTAATTTAACAATATGGATTAGACAATTTAAGCAACTTTCAATCTAATGTAATTTTATATGATTCACTAAATGATATAAATAGAGAATTACTGAGAAGTAATGACAGCCATGGATCTGTACGAACAATCCATCCTGAGGTCTAAAACAGTACAGCCTGCATTAAAAATGTGTGGATAACTTGTATTTAAGGCTAAAAAAACAAAACAAAACACTGGTCCCATCATTTAAAAGAAAAGTCCAAAAGAAACAAACTCCACCCTCCAGCTCTTATCTGGGAAATGGATAAATAAGCTCATAATCCACTGTAAAACAGAAAGCTGTTGTTTTTACACTTCAGGGGAGCTGGATTTAGTTTCCTGAACATCTCACCAAAAAAAGTGAATAATTGTATTTCCCAAAATGTCTAACTCTTCCTTTAACATTCCTCTGGTGTTAGTTTCCTGTTACCATCTCTTGTGTTAACGGGTCGGTTTTGACCCGTGTCTTAAATCAGATGTAAAATACACTAAAAACAACTATCTGTCATTCAATTTGTTTCTCATCACTTGGTTATCTTGCTAGGCTTCTTTATCCATGAAAATATTGGTTTTAATATTTTTGGTGTGGGCCCCTGAGCCTTTTTTTGTCAGTATACCCCTCGA
>JBBMJY010000022.1:23018792-23034408 GCA_037833715.1 Toxotes lorentzi
GCATTGTCCCTATGTGAGTGTGTGTGGTTATCAGTCTGTGTGTGTCAGCCCTGTGATTGACTGGTGACCAGTCCAGGATGTACCCCGCCTCTCGCCCTCGAGATATACACACACATACACACACACACACATCTATCTAGATAGATACATGGATACGGGGGACTGACAGTTCCTGATCTCTCAGTCTGTCTGTACCTTGTTGACAACGTCTCCAAATGTGAGGTTAGTCAGAGCCATCCCTGCATATCGTCGCAGTGCCATGTTGATGGGATCATTCTGCATGCCGTACATGTCCTGGTCCAAATGGATCAGATCTGCCACCACCTGCAGACCACCTGGAGACAATACGAAACTCTTAGTAACGCAGCCTGAACGTTTTACTGATGTGAGGGGAAAGAGTCTGCATTTCACAAACCTAATTCATTCATGGCGCGTCTGTACTCCTCCTCAAAGGAAAGCTTCATGATGGCGCACATGGCCTGACAGATCTGAGGATCCACAGGTTCAGGAATATCTGCAGGGGAGAAAACAGCAGAAGAAAATAATCACTGACACCCATCCTGTTTGTCAACAACATTAAATCCACTGAATCTAATCTTCATAGAGTCTGATAGAAACATGTTTAAGACATGAGGAGTGCTGAGCAGGTCAGTGGTACAGATTTTATATTCTGTCCCATAGTCAGTTCAGGTTGGTTCATTTTGATCCATTCACACAGTCTTCAGCTCCACATGTTCTGAACACTGCAGGTTTTACTAAGGTACCAGGATTATTTTGGTTCCTCCTTGTTTAGAAGGATGTTTATTTGCTGGTGGTTTGGTTTCCTCTGAGTTCAGGGGGAACAGCAGTTAGAGATGAACAGTTAATGAGGGCAATTTTACAACAAAATTCATAATGAACAAGCAATAAGTCAGCAACTTCTGACAACTGTTGTGCAAATAAACTGAGCTGTGGCTAATGAAGGTTCATACTGTTCATCTGTTAGTTTATAGTTTTTAGTGCTTGGCACAAACTTAAAACTGTGTTTGAATCATCTTTATATAATTTCAGTTTCATATTTGTCAGAAAAATCTCAGGTATTTTCCTCAAGAACCAGTGGTTCAGGTTCTTGTGTGTTTACAGAGAACATGACTTACCAGTGGTTTTGGTTCCTCCGGGTGAAGGAGTCCCTGCGTGGCTCTCGATCCAGTCCCAGCCGCTGTCACAGTAGGTCCGGATCTGCTCCAGCATGTGCAGGACCCTCATCTCCCGCCGGGCCTGGCCCTCGTCCTGCTGAGAGAAGATGATGTTGTGGAGGGCGGCGCTGGCTCTGGACTTGGCTTCTCGGCTGCAGCCCGTCGTCGTACCACCCGCCGCTGTCTCTCCTGGACCACCTCCACCACCTGGAGCTTCGTGTAGGATCTGGACCAGAAGGGGGACGCAGCCAGACTTTCTCATGGCGATGCAGCTGTCCTGAGAGCTGGACAGGGCCAGCAGAGTCCGGGACATCTCCTCCTTATCTCTGTTAGCGAGCATGGAGAGCAGCCAGAACACCATCTCCACCTGAGGAGGGAAAAACTGTCAACCGCTTTCATCCTGCAGACGTGAAACCAGTAGTTTGATAACATACAGATCATCGTTTCAAACTCATTTATTTATTAGGGGTCAAAGTAAAAAAAACAAAAAAACAACAACAGACAAACTGTTGTATGTGCGTGTATTTAAAACGACAGCAGAGGAAATCAAAAGTTGATGTCTTTACTTCTGATTTAAATACTGCAGCTTCCTAAACCTGACAAAACAAAACAAGAGAAGATTTTTTCTTTTGTTCATGTGCACTCAGTGTTCAGCTCATAGAACACCAGCCAAAACCAGGTCAGTCTGATCCACAGTCCTGTGATTAATCCTTCATGAAGGGTCAGATGTTCAGTTTGTGTTTCACAGGTGTTGGTTCACCTGTGTGATCATGTTGGAAGCAGCAGTTTGTGTTACAGAGGGAGGTGTTTCTGTTCTGCCAACAAGCAAAGCTAAGCTAGGTGTATATACCCAGATATCAGACATTTACGGTGGACCTGAGGCAGGTGAATCCAGCCCTCGTACTGTTGTCTTTGAGTCCTCAACATGATTATTATCTTTTTATAATAATCTTAATGAATCTTTTTTGATAGTTTTTGATATTTGCATATTAGCACAGGGACTAAAACTGAGCAACAACGAAATCCAGAAGCTTGTTTTCTGATGTTGTTTCCATCAGTCCTGAGGGAAACCAGGAGCCCCCAGGTTCATATGCTCAGAGATGAAATGATGACTGACAAAACAGTGAATTCTTATCTGGTATATATTCCTCTGTGATCACAGTCCGCCCATGTGTTAACCCTGTGGATCACAGGTGTATTGTTACCTTGCTGCCTCCATCTGCAGGAGCTTCTGTTCCTGTCGCTGCAGCCGACGCCGGCGTGTTGTTCTCTGGTTCTCCAGCAGGAGGGTTCTCAGCTCCAGACAGCTGAAGAAGAAGAGGAGGACATGACGATGAGGACAATGTCTTTGTCAGTCGTGGCTGAAGGGGACAGATGTTCAGGCTGACGATGGTTTTGAAGCCTCACTGACAGTCAGTCAGACTGTTTACGTCTTTGTAAACAGTCTGACTGACTGAACTAGAAATTGTGGCTGATGGTCAGTAATTAACAGAGCTTTGTATCAGGAAACATGAAAACATAAACAGCTGTGTCTGATGGACACAGATGCAGTACTTTATTACCCAAATAATATAATATAATAAAAAATGAATCTGATCTGTGTATCATTGAAGTGTTGAAGGGAATCTGCTTATTTCACCCAAATGTTCTGCTCATGTCAGACGTTAAAATTAAATGTGATTCCTAATAAAAGGACAAATATAAAGTTACAGCAAAGACGGATCAAACATAGAGTCTCTGCCTCTTCATGAGCTGAGGTTTAAGCATGTATTAGTTTACATGGTGTGTGTCGTCAGGTGTGTGACGTCATGTGTGTGTCATCAGGTGTGGTCGCTGGGTTCTGTGTGAAATTTGGCTGAATTCCAGTGAAGGGAGGAAAACAACTTGACCTATTTCTGCTTTTAGTGGTTGATTTCAGACCAACAGCTGATGAGTCTTCATGGTCTTAAAGAGAACAACACAAACACTTCTGTCTGGAATGTTGCATTACTGTGTTTAGAAGCTGATTAGTTTTGTGTTTTATTTTGTCTGCAGTCCTGTAATTATTATTATCACTGATATGAACTGATTCACAGTCTGTGTGTGTTTGAAGGCTGCTGATGGAGTCAGCTGTAAAACGTTCACTTCACTGCCTGTTCACACACACACACAGCTTCATTTGGATTCACAGACTGAAATCCTCTGAGAGATGTATCAAAGCTTTCATCACCCCCTCTCCATCCTGTCACCATGGCAACACCTTGGGGTGTGATGTGTGTGTGAGCCAAAGAGCGTCTGCAGACAAAGAGGCGAGTATCTGTGTGTGTGTGTGTGTGTGTTTCCCTCCTGTGAACAAAGGAAACCTGAACGTTTTCTTCCTCAGTGTTGTGCTGGACTGTGGCTCTGATCCAAACTTCCTCCATTAAACACAACCAGCTGCAACATGACGACAAAATGGACGACAGAGCAGGATAAAACCCGATCAGCTCGGTTTATCTGCTGCTGCCTGTCAGAGACCATCAGCAGCTCAGGAGATCTACCACATCTGATTTTGTATTGTTCCCCCTTGTGGTGGTTTTTCCCCTCACAAACTTGACGTGATGACAGTGAACACATCATGATATATACGGTGTAAGCCTCACTGGTCTTTGTGAGAGCAGTCCTGCTCACACAGAATGTTTCAGATACACCCACGGGATTTCAGTCATGTCTGTGGGGGCTGTTCAAAAGCTTCAGTCTGTGTTTGTTGAAGTGGTTCATGGTGGTTTTGAGATCTGCTTTCATGGTCTGAGAGAATGTGTCTGTAGTTTTGGGTGAAGTGACCCTTTAAAAAGGTGACGACGGTTTTCTCAGCACCGTCCTGTCGCTTCCTCTCTGACGCTGATGTTTTCATGTCTCTGCTGCTTGTTATTCTCAGAGGGAAGCAGAGCAGAGACTTGCTCCCTTTATCTCTGTGCCAGCCCTGCAGCCTGGCAACAGCCAATCACAGCACAGCTCAGAGACCTGGTTTCACTGCATAGCAACGAGTTGAGGCTGGCACGGAGATGGAGATGGGGGTGGGAGGGGAATTCAGGTTCTTTTGGATCCAATGGAGCAGAACAGTCATGTAAAGAATCCTGAATAACACAAATGTTAAAATCTATTTAAAATGACAGTTTAAGAGACTTTTTGGTTCAACTAATGTGTGTCATTACTGATTAATCTGCTCAGTACTCTGTTCGTTAATTTAACCTTTCTAATGTATGAGGGAAAGTTAAAGAGATTTATTTCCTGACAGACACCCCCACCCCACCCCCCACCCCACCCCCACCCCCCAGGCCTTGAAGTAAAGCCATAACACGTATCTACTCTCACACAGTCTTGTTGGTTTTCCTGCTTTGCTTTTACACCACAAACACCCCCCCCACCCCCCAGCACATTTTACTGACATGCTGCAAACACAACCTGCCTCCACAGTACAATGTCCTTTAACTAAACACACGTGCACAGCTGCACATAAGCAGAACATGTCAACACATTGTATGGCTGACTGAGCACATACATGAAGAACATATGAAGTCTGAGGTTTTTATCTTTACATATTTTACTGCTCCTGTTTCATTCTGCTTTAGAAATATATTCAGAAAACATACAAACACTGTCTCAAAGAAGCTTTACATTTACACCTCCATCCTCAGGTCTGATCAAATCTGAATCTGGGCCCTTGAACTGTTTTTTAAAACCAGTCATGATATAAAGGACTCACTCTGGAGGTTGTTCCCTCACCTCTCTTTAGAGCAGAAACACTTGGGAGGAACAACCCAAACTACTCCACACATCAGCCAATCATCAGCTCTGAAACTGAGAGAAACATGGAGACAAACTGGTCCAACCAGAAAAGCATGGAGCTGAACGAGAGTCCACAGAGATAGAGACAGAGATTCCAGCAGCAGCCTCTGATCTGTCTGAAGGAGGACACAGGCCTGGATTTACTGCTCTTAGTTCCTTTTAAATGAAGAACTAGAGACAAACATGGAGACCGAGACAGCTGTGAGTATCTGATGGAGACGTTCTGATTAAAGAACAAACTGAAAGTTGATTATATTCACTTTAAACAAGCCTAAACATGAACAGACTAATGCTCACGTTTGAAAGGCAGATGAGCACTACAGAGAGAAATGAAGGAAAACACTATTTTTGCTTGTTAATACACAACCATTAATTCCATCGTTAATCCAGGTATATCTGATTATAGAGGTGCTCATTGATGTCTTAGCTTTACATTAAAGAAAATGACTCCAGATCACAGTGAACATGAAGAAAGAAGCTAAACAACAATAACACTCCACTGAAAAACTTTCAACACAACTGAAAATGAGTCTTTCAGAGGAACCTTCACAGGACAATACGCAGAAAGAGTCTCAGACACCTGTCCAAGAGGAAGATTTCACCAACAAATCTGACCAAGGAGACCAGAAAGCTGTGAAGGTGAAAGATCTTCTCAAGACACATCAGAGGGAGAAAAGGACCATCAGCCCTCTGACTCTCCTCAAAGAGGACTTCAGTCAGTTTAAAGAAGATGTGCTGAAAGTGTTTAAGGACAGAGATGTGAAGGCGGAGCATGAGGATGGCCTGTCGAGCCAGACGGAAAATAAACCTGCCAGCAGCACGCTCAGCCTTCTGAGAGAGGATCTGAGCCAGCTGAAAGAAGAGGTGACCAGCATCTTCAACATCAGCTCGTCCAAGGACAGAGACGTAAAGTCCACAGATCCTAAAACCAGTCAGTCAGCAGAGAAAATCAGCTCTCTGAACAATCTCAAAGAAGACTTTTCTAATGTCTTCAGAATCGGTCTTTCAAAGGAGAAAGACAACAAGGGCCTTACTGTGAAGGAAGACTCCAGAATAAAAGTCCTGAAAGCTGAAAGAACCAACGACCCCATTAGGAATCTCTTTAGAAGAGACCAAAAACTTTTGAAGACTTCTGAAAAAGCAGAGGACAGTCAGCGAGTTCAAAAGACGCACCCAGAAAAGAGTGAGGACCAAATGGACAATGGTTTTAGGGGCAAACTCTCACAACAGAAAAAAGAGACAATCGATGCTGAGAAAACAAACACCCTGAAAGAAAGGGAGTGCAAATCGGACATGGATATGGAAGTGTCTGAGGAGAAATCTGAAATGACAGCAAGTCTCTCTGAAACACAACGAAGTGAGGAGACGACAAGTTCATCACAGACAGGTGGGCCCAGAGGTTTTCACATGTTCTGGTATCACATGTTCACATGTAAATTTGGGCTGAACAAAATGAGAAGAAATGGATGAAAGATAATCATCAAATCATAGATGTGGTCTCCTGTTTCTGACCTCACCTACATTCTTTTAATGCAGTAAACATGGACAGAAACATAAAGCAAGAAAAATCATAGACGACCACACATCTGAAACGTATCTGAAACATCTTAAAAACAGTCACCTCTGTGTGTGTAATTTTTACTGATAGCAGGACACATCCCCTTCACTTCCATAAGTTCAGCCATAAACTTAACATGTAGCAGAAAGTGACTATAGAACTTTGTTTCCTGTCTGTTGCTGGTCATGCAGGGATCATCTGGGAGGTGACTCATGGTCAGTGAAAAACTGTAAGATCACAGTTTTTATTTCTTTCTGCTTTACTAATATTTAATCTATTATTCTGCAAACTATTTAACAAAAGTTTGCAGTATCATCTGCATAGAGTTTCAACACTCACTGAGATTATTGAGTACTGACGTGGTCAAAGGTTTGTGGCTGCGACACAAGCACAGTTACTCATGGATTTTGACTTCACTGCATTTATTCAACATTCACTATTATCTAAGCCAACTGATATCAACAACTAAAAGCCAGTATTGTGTTTAATAATCCAGTCCAAATTACTGGAGAAATGACTTCAACTATAAAAACTGTCATAAATTTTCCACTAATGGTTGATCAACTCATCTTGTTTCCTGTGTCCCTCCTCAGTTGCCTGCTATTTGACCTTTGACCCCAGCACTGCTAACTCAGAGCTCCACCTCACCAACAACAACAGGAAGGCGTCTCGCGTGTGGTCGGACCATCGACCCTCAGACCACCCAGACCGGTTCAAGTGCTGCCCTCAGGTCCTGTGCAGGGAGGGGCTGCTGGACTCAGCATACTGGGAGGTGGAGTGGAGTGGCGGCGCCGACATTGGCGTCACCTACAACAGCATCTCCAGAGATGGAGACACGGAGAGCTGTCTGCTGGGACACAGTGAGGGGTCCTGGAGTCTGGAGTGCTCAGAGGGAAGCTACACACCATGCTACAACAACAAGAGGTTCAGGTCTTCCTCACCTGAACCCTTCACCCACAGAGTTGGGGTTTACCTGAATTGGTCTGCCGGATTTCTATCCTTCTACTGTGTCTCTCAGGACACCTTGGTTCACCTCCACACCTTCACCTCCACCTTCACCGAGCCTCTGTACCCAGGATTCTGGGTGTGGGCCTACGACAGCTCTGTGTCACTCTGTCAGGTGGAGTTAGACTGGGAACGACTGCTACATTGAACTGCTGACCACAGGGTGGACTCATGCAGGTGTAAGACTGTAACTTGGCTCCCCTAAGATACATGTTAGACAGATGAGCATGCAGACTTCAGCATCAAGCAAGCTGATTGGTTGATCTGGTTCCTGTCTGGAGGTGGATTTGTAACAGAAAGAGAAAACATGTAAGAGTCATGCTCTGAATCTGTACTGGCCCATTGCTTGTTGTTGTAGATTTACTTTTTATAAATTTTAGATTTTTTAAAGTTAACTGAAGACTTGTTTATATTTAGAAATTTTGTTTTTACCAGTGAAATGTTGATCTTGGAATCTTGGCTGTTTTTTTGTTTTTTACATGAAAGGTCCTCGGTCACGGAATGGTTGATCTCACTGCTGTGGCTTATGTTTGCCTTAGCTGCAAAATCATAAAGGGTACGGTCTAGACCTGCTCTATATGAAAAGTTCTGATGAGATAACGTCTGTCATGATTCAGTGCTATATAAAAAAACTGACTTGACTTCGCTGATTTAAACCCTTAATGCACAAGTATAAAACCCCCTTTAGATCACTGCAAGCTGGGTCAGTGGTTCTGGGTCAGCTCTGGTTCAAACAGTCAGACATTTATCCACCTGATTTGATAAAATCAGTCATCAGAATCAGTCTCATATGTCCTGTCTGCTCGTGTGTTTATGTGTGGTATGTTTTTTCTGTGTACGGTATGCCTGACCTGTAGCTGGTTCTCCTGACTCCCTCGGGCCTCCTGCAGCTCTTTCTCCAGCTGCTCCAGACGAGCAACACGCATCTGCAGCATGACACACACACAGAGTTCAGACACATCCAGATGTGCTGTTTCCACCAGCAGCTGTTCAACAGTTAAAATGTAGCTTATCTAGAATAATTTCCATGTTTAAACTGTAATAATAATAATAATGTGTATGTATATAGAACTTGGGGAATCAGCAAAGTGCAAACATAAAGCAATAAAATAATTAAAGTGAAAACAGTGAACAGGTCAGATCACATGGTGAGAAAAAGGACAAAATAAAATACTGTAAATATTTTATATGTGCACATACATTCCCACATGTATAACACAGTAGAAAGAAGATCCTAATTTTGACAGTCTGAGATTCTCAGCAGCTTTTAATGCTTGTGTATTATAAAATTCTAAGGATTATTCATTTTGATGAAACCATCCACTGTGACTGATGACGGAAATGGAAACGACGGTCCAATCAGCTGCCAGCAGCCTCGGTCGTACCTGTGTCCTTTGAACCATCTCGTTGCTGGTGCCGAATCGTTCCTCCATTACAGACCGAACATGCTGAACCTCAAACTCCAGCTGCTGCCGGATCAGATCCATCTGCAGAGAAAACTGGGACAACGGAAGCACACAGAGGTCAGAGGTCAGAGTCAACAGAAATAGTTACTGACTCAGAACCAGTTCACTTGTGGCTCCAGTGTTTTTCACATTTTGTCCAACATCCAATGACAGACCTTAAATTAAAAACAATACAAAAACAAAACAAAACAAAATGTATGTTTCTATCTCTTCTGTTTATTCGTTACGACTGTGATCATACAGCTTGAGGAACAGTCAGCTTTATATTTTGGATGTTTGGGCAAATTACCTTGGTTTGTTTTACCCCAACAACGATTTTACACCCACAGCAGGTGATGTGAGGTCACTTTAGCAAGTTTAGCGTCATTGGGTTAGTGTGTGTTGGTGTGTGTGTGTGTGTTGTAGTGTGTTCTCACTGTGTCGATACGAGGCAGCTGGGCCAGTCTCTGTGACAGCGCCTCCAGCTGGCTGAAGTACCAGCAGCGCTCCCTCTCCTCCCGGTCGATCTCCCCCAACAGGAGGTTCCTACACACACACACACACACACACACGAAAACAGGTAAATAGGTGATCTTCTGAGTGTTAAGCTCTACTTTTCATCACTGACATTCATCCATACAGATCACAGAAAGCAGGAGCCAGTTTCCCAGGATTTAATCTGGGAAGACGCAGTGTGTTTTATTGTCTTTGTTAATCTCCTGTTGTGTTAACTCTCACTGCAGGTTTTAATCTTCCTCTGCTCGACCACAACCTGAAGAATAAATGTGAACATAAACACTGAACTCCTGCTCAGTCCAGTTATTCCTCCAGTTAAAAAAGAGAGAAAGATCTGCTTCTTCTCTCCTCCTTCAAACCACTCGTCCTCTCTATTCATACAAATGTACATTGTTGTCTAATGACTGGAACTAAAGAAAAATTCAGGGCGTCACCAAAAACATGAGGGTTTATCTTCTGGAGATCATGAACATGTGCAACAGGGTGAATCTGACTGGTTGATGTTGAAACGTCGCTCTCTGAATCAGCTCACCTCTCCTTGTACAGCTCCTCCAGGTGATGGTCGCTCAGTCTTCCGTCTGCTCCAGTAATCACAGCTGTTTTGGGCGGGGCTCCGTCCAGGAAGTGATGCGGCAGCATCATGGCAGCGGCCTCCACCCCAGACACAGCACTCTGACGGGACGAAGCTCTCAGTGGACTCCTGGCCCTGCTCACAGCTGCCACCGAGGACGAGGAGGAGCAGGAGGAAGGAGGCAGAGCCAGACGATCGTCTATCTCCGCCCCTCCAACCCCACCTGCCCCAACCCCTCCAACACCTGCTAGCCCCGCCCCTCCCAGACCATCCGTCAGCAGCCTCAGGTTGTGAGGCTGGTGTTTGAGTTCGTAGTAGTTGGTGAGGTCCATGTGGAGCTCTGAGGGAGGAGGGAGAGGGTGAATAATCATCAACATCCATCAGCAGGTGACTCCCCTCAACAGAACTGAACCTGATCCACCACAGTTCACATATCCCTGCTGTGCACCCAGGTCTGCTGTACCTGTATCTGTGCATCCACACATCGGACAAACACACCTGCTGTTAGTCTCTGACTGGAATTAACTGAATTCCAGTCCAGACAAACTAATTAACATGAATTGGTTGTTTAATTGGATTCAGTCATAATGAGGCAGAGCCGGCTGCAGCAAATCAGATTAGTGATTGAATCGATTCATTTGGCTGTAAATGATGATTGGTCCCAGGGGAGGCTCTGTGCACAGCAGAGTCAGGTTGAATCAGCCTCATTCAATCTTTCTATGTTCTATCTATCTTTAAAGGAGCATTACAACAAATTAGGGGAATCCTTTTGTTTTTCTCTGTCAGATGAGAACATGGGAATCAGTTTCATGTGATACCCATTGTCTCATCTGACTCTGGAGGAAACAGAGAATGAGAGGATTTTAGAAACAGAATCAGACCTTTGAGCTGGTGCAGCACGTCGCTCCTCCCTGACGAGGCCAGGGTTCCCGCCTCCTGCTCCAGTTTACTCTGCAGCTGCTTCAACACCTCCTGCATCAGAGGAGGAACAACAGTCCCAACAACAGAATGAGTTCAAAACAGGTTCCGATAGACCAGAAGAAGCATTTCAATCAGCATCAGAGTTTTTATAACAAATATTTCATTTACAGACTCAGTAAACAGACACTGTGTTTAGCTGCGTTTTGTATTTTCAGCAAACGAAAAAGCTGTTTTCACAGAAACGACACTACAGCTTCAGAAAGTCCCTGTGTTTTACCTCTGTGGAACAGTGTTGTTATTTTCAACAGTGCCAGTGACAACGTGTAGCTGCTATCACTGTGTAACCAAATAAAACGAGCTGAATGACGTGAGTGGACAGGTCAGGACCAGACCAGACCAGAGTCAACTCTAAGACACGTCGTCTGCCCGCGGCTGCAGATCTGCAACTCTACGTTTGTGTCGCTGTGTATGAGCTAAAAGAACAGGAGTGAGACCAGCTGAAAGGAACCCAGCACAGTCTCTGGTCTCTAGGTTAATCCACCTGACCCAGCCCCACGTGGCACCACTGGGCTTATCTGGAGTCAAAGACTCAAAGGCTCTCTCTTCTTTGGATGTTCCAGGAAAATTTCATTTTTGATGAATTATGGATTCAAATCTTCCCCATTGTTCCTTCTGACTGATCTTATTTCAATATAAATAATAAAGACATCAGGTTTCTGACTTCACAGCGAAGCAGATCCAGCATCACACAGTACAGACTGATGTCTGTCTGACGTTTACGACCACAGGTCAAATCCACAAAACACACAAAAAGACCTCAGAGGAGAATTCTTCCCTCACATCCAGTCGCTCCTCCTCCTCCTGGAGATGAAGATTTCAAAGTGTCAGATCCTGTCAGGTGAATCTGTCGATCTCCTGCAGACTCACCTGCTGCAGGTGAGTCATGTCCAGGTACTGTCCGTCTGAACCGCTCCTCTCTGATCTGTCCTGTTTGTGTGTCAGAGTCTGACGTCCTGATTCTGATAAAACCAGCTGAGCTCAGCCTGATAATCCAGCTGCTCTCAGCATCTGGACACGTGAGTGTGTGTCAGTGTGTAGTCACGTGTGTGTGAGTGTGCATGTGTGTTTATGTGTGTGCAGCTGAGAGGATTTATGGGTCTTGGCCTGATTTCACAGGCTTCTCTCTCTGTCTCACTGTATATTTATTGATTACGTAGCTTCAGTTTTTTTTATTTACAGTTTAACAGAGTTTGATATTTAAAAAAATGGATCAACTTGAGGAAAAGAAAAGTGAAAGATGAAAAGTCCATTCCCTCTTTTTGTATTCCCTCTGTCCTTGTTTTACCTGTAAACTCAGTTTAATTTGAAAGGCCTGAATACTTTTAAAAATGAGGGTTTTTTTTTAAAATATTTATTAACTGAAATATACACTGCTCTGACCTCTAACCCTGGAAAAGCTTAGCAGGACTGAAGAGTGAACCTGGTGTAAAACCCTGAGCTGTTGTATCTGGACTCACCTTCATGCCGGAGGTCTCGGTCTCCAGTTTGGACAGGTGGTTGGAGTTGTCCTCCAGCTCCCTCCTCAGGTGGGAGTTCTCCTTACGGAGCGCTTCCACCTGGTGGGCCAGCTGGTCGTAAGAAGCCACGGCGTTGGCCATCTTCACACTCTGCAGCGCCCCCTGCAGGAACACCGGGGGGGGGTTAATAAATCTGGCCTGCTTTACATTCATACAGATTGGGCAGTGTAATCAGAAACACTACTTATAAGGCAAATGGAAAAACATGAAAAGCTGTGAAATGATGTCATCAGTAAGAGACAAACAGTTCACAAGCAGACGTTGGTTTCATCACAGGTTCACAGAAAGACGGACATGTACAGCGCAGAGAACTGAGAATGTGGACTGAGGAGACGTTTGGTTGGATGTTTCTAAATTAATCTGTGTTTAGAGGACGAGGACCATGGTGGACACACACCATGGTGGGTTCATGGGGACCCAGCGGCTCATTTTCACACCCTATCAGATCAGATGAAACCAGGATCCTGTCATATTAGGACACAATCCACCTCCCTGCAGAGAAAGTGCTATTCATTCAGGGCATTTCTGACTCATTTAACAAGAGTTTTACAGTTTCACTGATTTTTTGCTCTGCCTGGTTTGGTGTGTTCACTACCCTCCCTCACATTCAGAAGAAAACAAGGTGTCTCCTCCTCGTCCTCGTCCTCTTGGGCAGCAGATGTGCAGTCATCTGTCCGATCAGTTTCAGTCTGGGTCAATGTTTTTCACTCTGAATGGACCGACATGAAGCTCAGTAACTGTTAGATAACATGTTATCTAAGTTTGTCCTCGGGCTGTTTCCAGCCTCTGCTCATCTGATCCTGAATCTGTCTGCAAGAACATCAGCTGTTCCACTGTGGTTTTACTGTTTCTCTGCAGAAGGTCTGTGACGAGTTTTATTACCAAACATCACCGTATAAACTGTAACGTTTGTTCGAGATATATGTTGCTCGCTCTGTTTACTGAACCTTTGTGTGTGTTGCATGTTTTGATTAGGACCAAATTCAACTGTCTCATTGAAGAGAAAAGGCCACGTAGATTATGTTTTGATGTTTTTATCAACATAATGAGGACATACTTTTAATTTGACAAACACAAACAACATGGCAACATATTTGTTTTCCTATAGTCTCCAAAGTATGGTGGTTTTAGTCATCATCATAACTCCTGCGGGGTGGGGTCACCATCAACAACCTATGTATTGCCTCTACAGAGGCAGGTGTATCGGACATGTGTCGTCATGGTTACAATAATAAACACACAGAGACAAAATAGCTGTCTCATGCTTGAACGACCTGTGTTTTATCGACCCATCATCCACTCTGTCACTCTTTAAAAAACATCACCTGACTTCCTCTTTTGCTCCCGTCATAATAACTACAGCCACTAGAGGTCACCTCACACTCAAACTACAGGTCGTAATAAGCTGCTGAACTGACGACCTGTGGACTCGTTTCACAGGACGGAGTCAAAATAACTGTCAGTGAACTTTGGACAAGGCAACGTCACAGCCACTCATTAAACAGCAGCGTCCCTCCTGAACCTTAAACAAATTATTTTAGCACCTAAACCTGACAACTGGACGTGAAGGCTGCTCTCATCCATCCTGACCTTTGACCTCCAACTCCTGCACATATTAAGCATGAAGAACACAGCACCACCTGGACTGGAAAAAAAAGCCCAGTGTGTCAGTGAAAAACATCCAGACCAATGAGGTTTTCTTTCTTTAAAGTATAGAAGACAGATACAAACAGAATCTGTTCTACAAACAGAAAAAAAGAGAGACTTTTGAATTTCACTCTTACATAAATGAATATTTCCTGTTTGTTTTCGCTCGCCTGCTTTCATCCTCTCTAAATAATTCCAGTGCTTTATTCTTTTTTATGCTGACTGTGTAACACCTGTCCAAAGCCTTGGATTAGCATTAATATTTATTAATGAGCCCTGTCCCTGTTGAATAACCTAATAAATAAATAAACAAATAAAGGTCAGATTCGCTGAGGTCACTGCTTTGGGGTCAGATCTGCACATGCTCAGTTTGCTCTTTCATTCCGCTCATGTGACTGATTGAGGCTGTGACCTTCACTGCATAGACAAACGGTCAGACCACTCAGACCAAGCTGCAGGGAAACACTCTTTTCTGCTCTGTTTTTGTTTGTTTGTTTGTTTCAGGTTGTAAATAAAACCCTGCACTGAGCCTGTTTCCTGTCGTTCAGATGATTCCTGTCCCTGTCGTCAGATTTCTGCTCAGCTCTGCAGATCTGGAGTCCGTACAGCAAATGTCACTGCTGCATTCATTATGAGGAGCTGACCCCCCCGGGGGCAGTGAGCAGGAGGAGGATGAGACTGCAGGTCTGAGAGGAGAAACATGATCCAGATTCTGTTCTGATGTGGATTTTATGAGATGTGTTCTCAGGTTACAGGACAGACTCAATTAATCAATTATTTTATTTTATCGTCATAATTTCAATCATTTTACCAAACTCAGCTGATCTGATGTTGATGAAACTGTGCAGAGGCATAAACAAAGTTTAACCACACACTAACACTGTTTCAGCTGCATCTAAAGAATCAGTCAGTCATTTTTCACTATATAAACCATGTTTGAAACCAAAGAACAGTCCACGTCTGTGCAGCAGAGTTAGACACATCCTGACTTTAGTCTAAACAAGATTTGCCACGAGACCTGTGACCACTCACTGGACTGCTCACAGTTACGAGACCAGATGTCCACAGACGTTAATTCGACTAAAAGCTACACATAGGAAAAAGATCTCGATCCTGGAGCCATGTCATTTTCACCTCATTGATATCAGTGTCCCTGTGTAGCTGCATGCAGCCAGAGACAAACAAAGACAACAGCTTTCAGCCACCGCAAAGAACCAAGCTGCAAACTGACGCCTGCAGGAAGTGATTTACACTGGATTTAAACGAAAGATCGAGACTGTAAATCCCAATAAACAGCAGGGTACCTCCTCCGCCCATCAGAGAGACACACACACACACACACACACACACACACACACACACACACACACACACACACACACACACACACACAC
>JBBMJY010000022.1:23036060-23058099 GCA_037833715.1 Toxotes lorentzi
ACACACACACACACACACACACACACACACACACACACACACACACACACACACACACACACACACACACACCGCTGCTGCAGTCCCTGCAAAGCATGCTGGGTAAGAAAATGTGCAGCTCCCGAGAGGAAAACGAATCAAACAGAGAGACTTAACGAGCGTTAACAGAGCCCATTAACAGCGCAGTTACTATGGAAACAACTGATCCGACGTGTGTGACCCCAATATGAGACGACGGCGTGAAGAGATGAAACAGGAAGAATGAAAGAAAGAAAGAAAGAAAAAGAAAGAAAAGCATGTGCAGTGATGAAGGGCAGAGAGGAAACAGTGAATAATTAAAAACAAAGATGGAGGAGGAGTTTTTCTAGCGTTTATTGGCTTTTTTCAAAAAACAACATGAAAAAGAGGAAAGACAGCATCCTGTCTTCAATGCCACACTCGACCGTCAGTGCAGAGAAAATCACACATAAGGGAAAATAAATCTCCGTGGTTCAACCAAAGATACGAGTCAGCTCATTCCACCTGTATCATATGAAACACGTCATTTTAAATCCAACGTCTCCTTTAATGGAGGATGATTTAAGAGTGATCCAGATGAATTATTTTCACTTTACAGAGATAAATCATCATCAGAAGGTCCTGCTCTCCAGAGGACGAAGACTCCAGGACATTTCCTCTTGTGCACTGACCACTTACTCATGTATTGGGTCTGTTAGTGTTTCATCCTCTGACTGATCTCTGAGCTCAGTACAAACTCCACTTCCTGTTCTTTCCATCCGGTCTCTCTCCTCCTCTGCCCAGTCCTCAGCTGAAGCATCATTTCTTACCTTCTTCTGAGTTCAGACCAAATGTATGAAGAGAAAGAGAAGAATGGATACAGGAGACAGACTCTTACAGACGTACAGTTCACCTGACTGAACCTCTCTGCTCTAAATCACACATGATCAGGACTTATTGTATAATTTTAATTATATTCTCCACAGCAGCTGTATTTAGTTCGTTTCTGAGCTTCAGCTCAATCAGTCTGAAATGATATAATGAAACCACATTAAAGCTCCAAGTCTCGGCTTAAATCTGAGCAGGTTCAGTATAGAAAGACCTGTGTACGAGACACAGCCTTTTTAACACACAGGGACCAAACTGGAAGGACTCAAAAGTAACTGGACACTGAGCTACTAAATGTAGCTGAGCACTTTGTTATTTCAACGTCAGTTCACGCACAAAGAGCTCAGACGAGGCTCCGAGCTGACTGAGAGCTGACGATTTAGATGATCTCTCCTCCTTCATCAAAGCCACATTTAGGGGTTTGTAACTTTCTGAATAATAAACATTGATGTGTTTGAACGTATTGTGTCTCTGAACAAAGGCAGAAGACTCCCACCACCTGCTCCACCCCCCACATCCTTCATCTCTCTCTCTGCCCTCTGAGGCTGTCTGGTTACCGTGGCAACCACATCCTCCAGGCCAAGAAGAGAAGAAAGAGGAGGAGGAGGAGGAGGAGAAAATGGCGTCGGTGTGGAGAACAGACTCAGTGTGTCTCGGTGTTTGAAAACAGCTTCAGCCTCTAACTGTAACACAGAATATACACGAATGAGATGGATCTGAAAGGAGACTCTCCCTGAGACCAGAGCAGAAAACTGCAGCCAACCCAAATGTTGATACGTGAGTCCAACCCAAATGTTGGACTCACGTATGATCCTAAAAACTGGAAGCTGAAGGTCACTGAGTGTGCTCTGTCTCTGCCTCTGAGCTCAGTGTCTGATTCCTACAGACAATCGCACACGATGTTACACTAAATACCACGATGCTTTTAGGGTTCACAGGATTGAGATTAGATCTGTGGCTAGAGTTCTGAACCTTACGGAAAGCACAGACTTTCAAAAAGATGTGAAACTGACATCTAAAGCCACGTGTCATCAACACGCTGTCAACATCAGATAATTGAGCTGTTTGGCCCAATCAGAGGAGAGAGTTGTCATCTTTGAGGCTTTTCTCTGGGATGAGTGAAACATGAACCACGTCAGCGTCTCCTGTCCCTCAGTCACAGAGTCTCTGTCTATGTGAACTGGTTTCACTGGTCATGAATTTATTTACAGCAATCATTAATCAAGAAAATAATGAATAGATGAATCGAATTAAAAATAGCTAAATCTTCAGCCACCAGAAGTACAAATACCCATCAGGACGAAGGTCAAAGGTCAGAGGTGAAAGCACGATGGTGGCAGGTTTCACATCTGACAGCCGACACTCACTGTGTGTGTCTCCGTCTGTGTTTCCGTCTGTCTGAACCTCGACGCTCTTCATGTGCGTTACGTAAGCTGACATCAGCTCCGCCGCTCGCCGGCCTTTTCCAGCTCTAAGCGAGGAGGACTTCCTGTCCCTAAGGCTCGCTGAGTCAGAGCAGCCTGAACTGTCACAACCAGAAAACAGCTTCTGTACATCTGATCTGAGCTGACAGTCCCATCGCCGAAAGGTCAGAGGTTAAACTTGAGTTGGAACAGCTTGTTTCTGGACGTCTGCGATGTAAATCGGCCAATGAGAAAACAGACAGTCTGAACTCACCAGGAACACCAACCAGTGGAGCTCGGTCCAGATCCAGACAGGACTCCACAGTCCACCACTAACACAGTTCAGACATCTCTGCTGTCTGAACAGCTGACGGACATTTAATCACTGTAATCATCATCACTTTAGTCTGTGTTGTCTCTGATGCTGTTTGTGCTCTGTGAGCAGGTTAAATTCAGGGTCTGTGTGTCTCAGACCAGTAAAAGTCAGAACTTTGGACTAAAGTGAAAGAAAAAAGTAAAAATGATTGACTTTCACTCACAAACATCAGAGTTCAAACTGTTCTGACTCTGAAGCTGGTTCAGAGAAAATCCTCCATGATGCAGCACAGAGGCACTCTGACCACATCAACAACAACAATAAATAATAATCCACCAACAGCAGAATGTCTCAGCAAAATTTAGTTTCCATTTCTGACCATTTCTTGTTCTTTCATCATGTTCCATATTTATAAATTTAAATTTAACAAACCACTGAATAAACTGTTGATTTGAGTTGAGAGGCAGCTGTAAGAAGAACAAGAAGCTCACTGATAACTGTGTCGAGTCATCAGCACAAGATGGAGACTCCTGCCACAGGGATATTGGTCTCAATAAGATCACGTGATTAAATGATATGAAACATCAATGACAGGATGGATGCTACGACACCACAGAACCACACAAAACACTCAGGACGCAAACAGAACGAAAAACTGTATTTTTATAGCAGTATGCCAAAGTGCGTCACTGTCTCCCTCTCATTCACACGTTGATGTGAGCAAAGTGCGGTTTCGGAGTCCTTCTCAAGGACACTTGGACATGTGGACACAAGGAGGCAGGACAGTGGAGGAATAATTCAGAGTAGCAGAAAAACTTCAAACCAGCAGAGCTGAGGTTTCCTGAGGCAGAGCTTCAGTTACTTCAGTAACTTTAATGTAGAACTAATTATGAGCACAAGTGAAACATGAATCAGGACCAGGATTAAATCAGGAGCCTGGTTCCAGACCCCTGAATCTCTGAACCTGATGATAGTCACAACTTCACTGTGTTCACTTCACGTACCTGATGAACACGTTTTATTCTCTAAACCTTGCATCAGCATTCAGACCGACCTCCTTCCTGCAGGCGGCGTTTGTTTTAGTTTGTGTCCGTGAAAATCAAACTGCACAGACCTGAACAATGGTGCGGAGATAATCCATCACAGTAACATGTTCTCTTGTCTTTAGTCATGTTTCTTTCAGGGTTAATGATCATCACTCAGTTTGAAAACTCTTCCTGTTGGTGCATTCAAAGACACTCAAAGATGTTGGATTTTTAAGCTCTGAAACTGAGCAACCTGATGCTGTCAGGAGCTCAAATATCATTGTTATAAAAACAATCGTGAATTTTGTTGGATTTTCAGTTAAATATGTTTCTGTTCAGCAGAAATTGATTTTCAAATGTCAGAGTTTCCTAAAACACATCAAAAACAGAGTAAATGTACTGTCTCTACCTGAAAATCTCAGATGAACACTGAGGCCATCAGTCATTTTATTTGTAATTTTGTAATTTTGTTTTTTATTTGACGCTCACTCACCCAGTCTGCATGAAGGCAGAGACTTTTTCCCATGATCCACTCCTTCCTCCACATCTGTATTTATATTCTTTCCATTTTAAAGTTTTAAGCCAATTCACAACAAACCCTTCAAATACAAAACAAGATGAAACGTACATTAAATAAATCCTGATCACTTTATCCTGATGTGAGAATTTCTGAATTTGTAAATGTGCTTCATGAAGTGGTTTTATAAACACTGGAGATTTATTTCACATTTGATCAACCACATAAAGATTTTTTTTCAAATTACTTCAAAGATGACAAAGAGTAACTGATTAAACAGTAATGATGCATTGAGTGTCATGTCTCTGCGTGTTGACTGAGCGTGACCGTAGCCTCTGATTCCTGTATGTTTTTGTTGATGTGCAGTTTATATCACTTTAAATTGAATGTTGAATGGTAGAAATCAGGTCACTGGGGTAATGTGTAGTCAACTTACATTTTACAATTCAGGCCTCAGTTCCAGCTTGTGCAGTGCACCACATCCTGCTGTGGCCTTGTTGTGTTTGTTGTTGGGTGAAACAAAGAGTCACAGCCATCATGTTCAACTGATATAATGAACACTGCATAATACACTTTCTTGATCAGCAAATTTAATCTGCTGTTTAACCACTATTCAACCAACCACATGAAAAACACTGTCTTAAAGTCCACATTCAGGACCTGAAATCCAGGTTACAGGCCTGAAACCGGAGGCTAACTACATCACTACAGCTCTGTGATCCTTCAGGTCTCTTCTCTATCTACATCCCTTGAATCTGTGCTGCAGGTCGGTTCTGTCTGAACCATCTTTCTGAGGCAGCAGTGATCTCAGGGAGCACAGATGCTGCCGGCAGCCACACCCTCCATCTCACCCAGCAGCCTGCACGCCGACAGACTCCAGTATCCCTCAACAAACTGAGCCGGAGTGTGTCAGCAGCATCTCCAATGTTCAGGATCATCAGTGTCCAGGAAAATCATCAGAATCTCCAAATCTGCAAAAACCCCTCAGGAACTGAAACAGAAGGCCCATTTGACTGTGAAACCACCTTCACTCTCATTTACACTCCATTTACAGCAAAGTCCAGTCATTAGCAGAACAACCAAACCACATTAGTTTTACCATTAAAATGTCAAATGATTCCAAAACAAACCATAAGACATAAAAACTGTCAGGATCCCTGCAGCAGACCTGAGCGAGCACTGAGTCAGTGAGGTCCCTGGGGGCCCTTACTGACTCTCCTAACGCCCCCCTTGTATTCAGGAAACTGCACCAGGTGAACACAACAGCACAAAAGATTTTTCAACCCCGTCACTATAAAGACATTAGATGCTTCTACAAAACGTCAGATTTCATTCAACAGCAGCCTTTTAAAAAATGTTTCTTCCAACGACGTCTGTGCACAAAGACTGTGACTCCACCTCATATAAGAAGCAGTGGTAGAGGAAATGTTCAGGTCCTTAGGTAAAAACATTAATGTTGTACATTGTACTGTAAAAATACTCTGTTACAAGTTACAGTCCTGCAGGAAAATGTACTTACAGTGCATTAATGTTGAAGCTAGTTTTGGAGCTATTTTACAAAAGACTACAACTGATGATTATTTTCATCATGGATGAATCTGCTGATTCTTTTCTTGATTAACTGATCGACTGGTTTGTAAAAATTCAGAAAACTGTGAAACTCTACTTGAACAGTTTCAGCTTTTGAGCAGTTTAATCTACAGCAAAGTGTCACAGTTTATCAGGACCTCATAACTTTTTTTATCAAAAAATCTTCATTTGTAAAGAAATTAAAATCGTTGATTATTGGTGAAAAGTGTCAAATGAACTGTGGACATGTGTAATTAAAAAGTGGCATGAAAAGAAAATACTCAAGAACCCAAAATTGTACTTAAATTCAGTACTTTGCGCTACACTCCACCATTGATAAAAAGCAGTGATGGTGTCGAACTCGGCTCCTCCAGAACTGAGGAAATCATGACAAATATGAAGAAAACTTTACTTCAGTGCTGCTGAAGCTGCGGACGTCTGCTCTGTCAGGTCCCAGTCTCTGTGCCCAGGACAGGAAGTGCTGGAGTTACAGGTTAGGATGTCAGTGCTGATTTCCAGGGAGCTCTGCTCACATATACCAAAAACTAACAACAGGACAACTAAAGCAAATTAAAATACTGATGTTTAACCCAAGGAACCAACAACAAGACTGGTTTTTGTAAATCAAAGACCACCAGCCGAGCTGACCAGGAAAGAGTTAATATTCTTATAATAATTTCTCCAGGAGAGATAAATGATGATTCACGAGTCTCCTGTAGCAGACTCGTGTTTATGGGTTAGTCACCCATAAACAAAAAATAATACACAGATGAAGAAAGAGACACAAATCTCTACATTTAAAAAGCTAAGAAACAGAGGAGAAACAGATCCAGGAGGTCAAACGGAATAAATGAATATTTACATCGCTGAATCTTTCCATGCAGAAAGAACACAGACTCTCATTGTAAAATTAGGAGACGTTCAAGGCCAAAGCCCATCAACCCAACAATTATTCACGTGAAGGATTAAAACGCAGAAACGAGCTGCGGCTCCGACACGCAGATCCAGAGAATCACAGAATCAGAGAATCGGTTTTATGTTTGAGCTCGGAGGTGTTTTTTTTTTTTTTTTTTTTTTTTTAGCTGCTGCTTTTCTGTCGACATCTATGATTCATCAGCTCCTCCATCCCTCCATCCTCCAACCCTCCATCCTCCATCCCTCTGCCCGCATGAAGGAGAAAAACCAGGACGCACCCCCATCCCCCAAAAAACCGCATGAATGATGAATGAAATGAAAACATGGTAAAAACGCAGCTCTGAAAACCTGATTTCAGCCTGAAAAGGAGGATTGAAATCTTAAATCTGACCTGCAGGTTTCTGGATCCGGACTCATCAGCCTCCTCCCCGTTTGATCTGCGCTAATCAACGACGCTCTTTTTGTCTTTATTCGTCTTTAGAGCAGGGCCGAACCGGACCGAACCGGACCGAGAGAGGCAGGGTGGGTCGGTACCGATGATTAACCCGTATTATAATGAGCAAAGGCTGAGATTAATGTGAATGAAAGGGAGAAACAGAAGGAAGAGAAGGAGCGATCGGTCCTTACCTCATGACTCCGAGCAGAGCTGAAGATCACTGAGAGAGAGAGAGAGAGAGAGAGACAGAGAGAGAGAGAGGAGGGAGGGGGAGGCAGAGGGAGGGAGGGGAGGCAGAGGGAGTTGGGTAATGTTGTACCATTATTGCTGATTTGGCCATATTGGTTTCTGACCTGTCAATCAGATTCTATCAATCAATACAACACAACTACATCTGAATTTGAATTAGAGAGAAAGAGAGAGAGAGAGATGCTGGGTGTAAGTGTAGGTCTCTCTACCACTCCTTACTTTATTATTCTCCTAGTCATTTAACTCCACCTGCAGACTGTGGACAGGTGGAGTCTGTGGAGTTACACCACTGCTGGGCCATGTGTTTGTGAAGTGGTTGTTTAGTTTCTCCAGTGTTCAGGTCTGTGGATTCCTCCCTGCATTGAAGCGCTTCTGTCTGCGTGTTTTGTCCTCAGGGTGGACGAGCTGCTGTCTCAGATTGTTGCTGGGTTTGACGTGTACAGGGAAATCCTCCTGATTTTCTCCTGCACCATTATGGATAACGATGCAATAATTAAAAACAGAAAATCACATTCACTGTCCTCCTCTCTGTCGTACTTCATCTCTCCACCAGAGGGAGCCACAGGTCTGTTTCCTTCTGCAGCTCCGTGACTTTTCTGCTATTTTCAGTTTTTCATACACATCAAGAGCACAGAGATTCACTGTCTGAGTCTGAACCTGGTTATTATCATCCACACTTCTGTTTTCCATCATGAGGCAATAATCAACCAGTTGTTCTCAACTCCACGTTACATAACATCAACCAGAGAACCAAAGTCACAGCTCACTTTATCATCTGGCAGCAAGAGGCTGCATCTGAATGATAAATCTCTGATTTCAGTAAATCTGCCTGGTGCATGTCAGCAGCATCTCCAATGTTCAGGATCATGTTTGACGTATGAGCAGGTGCTTCAGTCTGGGTTTGTAAATCCTACATGGAGGATGCAGAGTCAATGAAGCCAAATTCAAACCAATACAATAATGAAACCTGATGGAGAATCTCTGTAAAAACAAAATAGCATTGTCTTTGGTACATTTTAACACATGAATTAAGTCGCATAAAGAGGTCTATGTGATTATTGATCATTTGTTTGTAATTTATTAACATGTTAATACATGTTGAGCTATAGCGAAGTATTACATTTAATTAAATATGGCACAGCTTCATTTGAAGCTGTAAATGCGTCGTGTGTACCTGTAAAACGTACACGTTTTTTTTTTTTTTTTTTACGATTTTCATGACGTGACTGAGTGACGATGATGAGGTGAAGGTGTGGAGGGAAAATGTATTTTTACTTTGGAGGAGGAGGATGCTGAGACAACAGGGTGGAAGCTGAAAATAACATTTCCGGTCTGTAATTACAGCCCTCAAAATAAAAGTACAACACCTTTGTTTTATTCACTGCGACGTTTATTTCACCATAATGGTCGCTTGTCATACAATATTACATAACACAATAATATGTTATGACCAATCCCGATAAACTGTAGGTCTGTTTTATTTTACTTTACGTATTTTATTTTTTCAGTAAAAGCATAGCCGTTACAGATGTTTGTCTTTTATGTTGGAAATGAAGGTTGGAGTCCGTGTTTGACTGCTATGGGGGTTATAGAAACGAGGCTCTTATTCTGAAAAATCAAAATAGCAGATGCGAGCGGAAGTCTTTTTTCTTGTTTCTGCCAGCGGAGCAGTGGAAGGAGGTGATGATGATGGAAGGAGGAGGAGGAGGAAGAGGAGGGCTGATGTGTGCTAGTCAGCAGCAGGTCTGATGATGATGATGATGATGATGGTGATGCTGTGAGTCAGACAGTGGAGGGCTCAGGATGCTCACAGCCGCTCCGGAGTAGACAGACCCCGCGCACAGACTGAGAGGATCCGCGGAGACACGGTGAGTCCGCTGACATTACACCCACACCGACCGCCAGCATCACCGACATTCACACCGTCAAACACACACCAATGGCGGGTAGAGGGCAGACCGCAGCCTGGCTGCACAGCTCCATAGTCCGTCTGATTTCACTGAGCTGGGGCTCTATTTTCATCCGTGTGTGTGTGCGCATGTGAGAGAGAGAGAGACCGTGCACGTTCCCCCAGACTGTTTGAACGCGCGTGCAAGTCTGCGCGCGTGCCCTGCCCGTCCTTACTATTGAGCGGAGTCAGTGATTAACATGATGTGAGGAGCTAACGAGTCTGAGCTGCAGCTGATTGAAAGGGAGAACAAAGCAGCAGGTCAGCTGAGTGCGTGTGTGTGTGTACATGTACATCTATCTTTGTGAGGACATTTTGGTCGGGCCTTACATCTTTAAATGGCTGTTTGATGGTTTAGACCTGGTTTTAGGGTTCAGGTTAGAATCAGGTTTAGGTTAGGGTTAGGTTTAGGGGTAGATAGATGTACAAGTAGGTGTGTGTGTGTGTGAGTGAGTGTTGTGAAGTTGACACATTCTAATTTTAGAATGACTGATTTGTACATTAGCCCTACCACTGACTGGCGACCAGTCCAGGGTGTACTCTGCCTCTCGCTTGGATAGGCTCCAGCTCCACCTGCCTCCACCAGCACCAGGTAAACTATAGACTTGGTGTTATACAGTGGTCCACTGGCTGAGGTGGTGTGTGTAAACCGAGGTTCAGCTTTTTTTGCAGGGTGCTCCCGCCAAAATAAGACCCAACATTAACACTAATACAATCCACTCAGTTCATTTTCCAGGAGCTTCACACTGTTTCTTTGGATCTGGTTCCACTTGTTAATTATAGGGTTTAGCTTTATGGCCTATAAATTATATACAAAATTTTTGGGTTGTATCATGATACACAATGTGAATCTCGATGTTCTGAAATCTCCTCTAAGGCAATGATTCGTACAGTCACCTCAGAATGAGGATTCCAGACGTTGCTGCGACATGTCTGCAGTAAAACATTCTTGTTCCTCTAAGAAGGGGGAAATCACAGCCAAGTTAGATTTAATAAAACAGTATTTATTTGAAGCAGACAGCACATAAGCTTTTAACAGATGTTAAATGACAATAAATGATGGCGTGATGGAGGCCGACACACTGCAGCCTCGTTCTGCAGAGCTCAAGCTCAACAAAGACCCTCAACAAAAGCAGAGCTCAAAGCAACGAAGAAGTGCATTCATCAAGAAACGCTGCACTACCATGCAATGTAGTAAATATAATTCAGAGAGGGAGACATGAAGAAATACAGTATGTGAGACTGAATGGAGTTTAAAATCACCACTGAGCACAGGACAGGACTTCAGGGAAACAGAGGGGGGGGTACTATGGTACTAACAGGATTAGGAAACGGGGTGTGATTTTTTTGATAGACCAGTCAGTATTCAATCAGAATGAGGGAGGTTTTCTTGTCCCCAGATGTGAGATCAACAGTTGGACCCTTCTCCCCCCTCAGGCTACACTTCTGTGTTACACTGTGGGACAACAGAGTCCACAGACATCACACTGACACATGAAGTGAGTTTAGCCTGCACGCTGACGCCTTTGAGGATATTTAGTTTACAGAAACTCAGACTTCACTTAAACTTGAAGACGAAGAACAATAAGAAAAGCTGTCTTTCCATTTTTGCATCATGCAGCAGTTTAGTCTCCTGGTGTGTGACGACCGTTGGCAGGACACTGCAGCTACAGCTCATCTGAGTATTCTGGAGCCTGTTTTTCTTCCTCTTTGTTGTATGAGGCACCAACTGTAAAGACAGTGATAATCACGTCCTGTATTTCTGACGCTGCTTAAACTCGTGTCTGTGATGAGAGCAGATTTATTTCTGTCTTTCTGAAGCAGTTCAGTCGGCGGTGTTTTCCCTGCTGCCTGCCTCTGCACAGGAAGTGATGTCAGATGAAGTGGGCAGGCAGGTAACCATGACAACGGTCCTGCTGATGATGACATGTTTGTACTCCTCTCAGAGCATATCAAATCTCTGCTGTCTGTCTCTGTCACCGTCACCATGGCAACCAGACAACTCTATACACACACACCCACACACCCACACACAGACCACACACCCACACCCACACACACACACACACACACACACACACACACACACACACACACACACACACACAGTATTGAGATGCTCCCATGGTTTCATCAAGAAGAAACACAATGGATTCTATGTGGAGGCAGGTGTGTGTGTGTGTGTGTGTGTGTGTGTGTGTGTGTGTGTGTGTGTGTGTGTGTGTGTTGCTGGTTGTACAGATTGATTAACGAGCTGCTGATCACCGGTCTAAATTTGTGGTTGCGATAAGGAGCGGTGACATCGGTCAGGAGAAGCTGCTCTGACAGAGACATTCAGCTCCAGCAGCTGATCTGAAGTCAGTGCCTGTGTGTTTTACAGACGTGTTTTACAGACACATTAGTATTTATTATTACAGCAGGGTTTACCCTGGGTGTCTGGTGTGGGGGTGGGGAGTTAAGGGGTCCTCCCCCAGGAAAATTCCCTGCTACCTGATGACTACAAACTATGCATCTTCACATGATTTTGGATCATTATCGTGGTAATATTCATATATTAAGGTTGTTGTTTTTCATAGTAACTCAAACATTAGCAGGAAGAGAAGCAAACAGCTCTGCTCACTGATGAAGTGAGATACTGTGCGCCTTAAAAACAACAGTAAAACGAGACTGACAATGAATGAGCTGTGAGCTTTCTCCCTGTCCCACAGCCTTTTGACAGTGGTTCAGACGTGTGTGGACAGGTCCCTGTCCCTGTCCACCTGACTCAGCTACTGTAGTGAGTCTCATTCCTCTCAGAATCATCTTCTCTGATTTTCCAGACTTCAGTTGAAAAAAATATCTAATGTCATGAACACATAATTGTCTTGTTCTCAAATTATCCACTTTTTGAAACCTAATTTCCAGAAAAAAAAAAAGACTGTCTTATATTCAGACGTCCGGTGTCTCAGCGTAGATTATCGGTTCGGCTCGTCCAGCAGGAAGCAGTGGGAGGGGGAACCGGATGGTCTGATGGTACCTCCTGTTCTACAGACGTTATTACAGTCTGGATCTATGACAGCTCAGAGAACATCAGGAGATTTATTACAGGGAGATACTGGACTCCCTTCTTTATCTTAGGAAAATGTTTAATTCTACTCAATATATTGACAAGTATTTTTATCAGGACTTTCCTGTGATGTCTACCATGAATTCTTAAACAGTGGCCTTTATTTGTTCTGTAGAGAGAGCTGCAGCTTAATTTCAATCAGGTTTCTTTATCAGACAGATTTTTATTTTCTCTGGTTTATGTTTTATTTTAGTTTTTTCTGATCTGTCCTTGCTTTAATTTACAAATTGACTTCGTTCAGAGTTTTAATAAATTATGAGTAGATTATATGATTTCCAAAAGGTCGCTGTGTGAGTGGTGCTTGATGATGTTTCCAGTATTTTAGACTAAAATATCAAACAGTAAATGGTGGGAAATCATTTATATTTGAGAAGCTCAGACATTGTTTCTGTTGGAGCAGAAAAACAGGCTTTCTTTTAAGAAACTCCTCATCAGTGTTTCTTCCTCCTAAAAAGCCTTTCTGGTTTTCATTAGCTCTCCTCTTTAATGAGATGCAGAGCTCCCATCAATGCTTGTTAGTCACTCTGAGCAGGGGAATACAGCTCTGCATGCTGGGAAACTCCCTGAGGCCCTCGCTCCATGTTTTTAATTTATTCCCACTTGTCACATAATCTGTGAACACACTCAGAGAGTTCAGAGAGGACGAGACACTCATCAGATGCAGCGTCCACATGTTTCAGTCACTGAAGATTTAAATGTCACAGAGCTGCAACACAAACAGACTCAGACTCAGATGGATAAATACTTTACTGTCCCTATGGGTAAATTTGACTGGACTCCTCCCAACATAAAAAAACAATACAGATAAATACTACAAAAGTAGAAATACAGAAAAACACACAGCGAGGCATCAGTCAGTCCATGGCTCTGTACTACAGCACAGCCTCTGTAACCTCTGCTTTTTTTAGGTTACAATTTAAAATACCAACTGATACAGGCACAAAGGAGTTCTTAAAGCTTGGTTTCCACTACTGAAGATTCACTGCAAATATTTCCCAAAGGAAAGTCAGGGACCAGCTGAGGGCCACTGAGAGGGACAAGGCCCTTCGTGCAGAGAGGGAGATCATGAGAGAAACAATGATCAACCAGCATCTCACTGAATTCAAGGTTCAGGAGGTGGAAAGGAACAATTTATTGAAAGTTACTCAGCCTTAAAATGACTGCTTCCATGGTTCATGATGCCACTGCTGAGTGCAAGGCTGAGGAGGCAGAAAAAGGTTTGTACAGATTTGGACAGACGGTCTAAGGTCTTGAGCAATAACTTAGAGTAGCTTAAAATGAGGTTTGAGCAAATTGCTGAAAACTACAGTGCAGAGAAGGAGGCCCTGCAAAATGTGACCGAGGAGGATCAAGCTCCAATAAACTGACTTCATGGTAATAAACTTCAAGCCTGGGAGACGAGGAGAAGGCCTGCAGAAACTGAAGATGTGATAAAGAAGTCAGAGGAAGAAAAAAGTAATGGAAAGTAAAAGAGATCAGTTGAAATAAAATTCAGGCCCTCAGCTTTAAGGTGGAAAAGCTACAGGCTACTGACGAGGCCCTCAGCTAATAGCACAATATTAGCAATAGCACAATTAAATTTATCCATTAATTATTGCTTAAACTTTAATTCCAGAGATTCTTTAATGGATTTAAGAAGTGTTGAGGTAAAAAGTGAAATGATTCAGTTTCATAGTGTTAGGAGGTAGGTGGTAGGAGATAGGAGATAAAAAATATTGTAAAAATAAAAAAAGAAATTAAATAAAGAAAGAAATGTAAAACAAGTACAGTTTGTTTTTTATTTTGAAAATTTATGTCATTGACTGATTTCTGTTTCATTTATGCCACAACTCAACTCTTTCCTCTTCTCGTCTCTTCCTCAGCATACAGGTGATTTATCCTGAGCAGCAGGTTGATTCCAACTCCCAGAATGCCGGAGCAGAGTAACGACTACCGGGTGGTGGTGTTCGGAGCCGGTGGGGTGGGGAAGAGCTCGCTGGTCCTTCGATTCGTTAAAGGCACCTTCAGAGACACTTACATCCCCACTGTAGAGGACACTTACAGGCAGGTAGGACATGACTGCGTTTTGCTCTTATTGACCTTCGGGCCTTACTCTAAAGATTGAATTTAATGGAGTTTTAATAACACATCACAGTTGAAGCAGCTGCAGTGAATTGTGGTGTGTTATTAAAGCTCTTGAACAGGTTCATACCGGCCTTGTTGAATTATTGATCGGTACCCGTTCTCTCTGTGGCGTCTCTGCAGGTGATCAGCTGTGACAAGAGTGTCTGCACGCTGCAGATCACCGACACGACAGGAAGTCACCAGTTTCCTGCCATGCAGCGTCTGTCCATCTCCAAAGGCCACGCCTTCATCCTGGTCTACTCCATCACCAGCCGCCAATCACTGGAGGAGCTCAAACCCATCTACCAACAGGTTGCTGTCCTGAGTTTAGGAGATGAGTAGAAGATGACAGGCTAACAATAGATGCACTTCAGCACCTTGCCTCTTTTGCCTTGAAGGTTGATGTTATATTTCATAAAATCCTTTTTCCTTCTTCTGGTGTTGGTGGGACTGGTCTTTTCTCAGCTGCCCCTCTGCTGACAAGGCTACAAATCCCTGACATTTACATGTCAGATTGGTTCATGTGAAGAAACCTTGAATGAAACCAAAGTAATACTAAAACAAACAGACAAGATGCAAAGGACATACTGTACATTAGAAATGTATGTAATAAGGAAATACATTAGAAATAAGACATTAAGAAGACATTAATACTGCATTTAAAGACAAAAATGGAAACAAAAGCAAAAGTCTCCTGTAAAGCTGTGTGTCATCCGCATAACTTTGGTAAGATATTTTGCTTTTTTCCATAATCTGAGTGGATGGCAGCATGTAGATGTTGAACAGAAGATACCTGAGAATGAGGCCTTGGGGACTCTGCGTGTTACAAACCAGAAAGTGCTTTGCTAATTGGAATAATAAACCATGATAAAATGATAAATACTTAAAGACAACTTGTACTCAGACATACAGTCCTGACTGACTTGAGCCCCTTGTCTCTTTAGGTTCTGGCCATCAAGGGCAGTGTGGAGTCCATTCCCATCATGCTCGTGGGCAACAAGAGTGATGAGACAGCCCAGCGTGAGGTGGAGACAAAGGAGGGCGAGGCTCAGGCCACTGCCTGGAAGTGTGCCTTCATGGAGACATCAGCCAAAACGAACTCCAACGTGAAGGAACTGTTCCAGGAGCTGCTAGCCCTTGAGAAGAAGAGAGACATGAGCCTGAGCATCGACGGCAAACGATCGGGAAAACAGAAGCGAGCCGACAAGCTGAAGGGGAAGTGCAGCGTCATGTAGAGCAAACAGCAGCAACAGCAGAGGACTCGCTGTAGAGATGTGGAAACAGCAGAGGAGGCAGCAGGAGGAAAGAGGGGGAGGTCTGCTGATGACTCCCATAGAGTCTCCCCCTCCCATCTTACCACAACTCTCAATCAGCGAGGTTATGTCTTCTTCTTTGGTGGCTCTCCTCTGTCTGTCTGAAGCCCAGAGGAACAACATGATGAGATTTGACTGATGGAAACTGGAATATTTATACTAGGGCCTCAGGGTCCTCGTGGCCCTGAACTGGATTGTGTTTGTTGCCCCAAAATACTCTTTTACATGTTCAGCTACTACCACTGGTAACAATCATACTAACAGTCCTGTAATAAAGGAATACTCCACTGATTTTATTGTGAATGTTGGGCTGAATGTAACCCTTATTTAGACAAGCAAAAGTCAGCCAACTGAAAGTACATTTCTGGTTAAAGTCAAGTTCTGCACTGGAAAAAAA
The DNA here is from genome assembly GCA_037833715.1 of Toxotes lorentzi. NCBI lineage: Eukaryota > Metazoa > Chordata > Actinopteri > Toxotidae > Toxotes > Toxotes lorentzi. Next base: position 23,052,243 of record JBBMJY010000022.1, read on the forward strand.
TCAAGGACCAAACGTGAAGAATGTGTGTCTTCAAGACCCGACTGAACCTGACTGGTAGCGACAAATTTGAGACCCAAACCTAAAGCTTTGCTTTATTTCACCATTTCCTGACTGTTAGCTTGACAGGCTAATGCAATACATTGGTTACACTCTTTCTGTATTGTGACTCTACTGGTGAGATAAGACACAAAACCCAAAGCAAGTGTGAAAGCAACAACCTGACTGGACTCTTGACCTGTGAGGTTCAAGTCTGGTCGCAGAACTGTAGACCAATCACCAGCCCCAACATAACGAAACAGAGTTCAACCAACGACGACAGGGCTAATATTTTAGCATGCTAAAGTCTGTGCTGTGTTTGGTCAATGTTTACCTTGCAAATGTCCAGACAACATGTCATGTAAAGTTATAACAGACTAAACAATGGCCACTGTTATGACTTATGATTAAATATCCTCATATCAGCCCAGCAAACTGCTAAACTCTTATTTCAGTTTTCAACAGATGGTAACAGCTACAAACATCAAACCCAACTTTTTGTGGTCAATTAGCAGCAGCAGTCACCACATGAAGTTTGGTCTCTGCGCCCTGGTGACAGATGGGAGGGTTGGCTTTATTTTTGGATATCTGTGACCACATCCTGTGGCAGACTTGATGACTGAACACCTCCCAGGTATTGATCATAAATGCGACCATCAATAAAAGTGAGGAAAACAGTGAAGTATTCCTTTATCTAATCAGACTAATAACGTTTCCAGTATGATTCCCTTCTTGGTGGTTGGGACCTTATACGAGTCGGTCTTCACCCTCCACATAAACACACTAACAGTTGAGTGTTTTCAGCAGCAGGTGGTCTGATGAGCTGACGGACTGCAGTCAAAACAGAATACATGCTTGTGTTAACACATTAGGAAACTTTTAAAGGCTTTGATGAGCCAGCCTTTCACTCCTTTTTCACCAGTCAGATTCACTGGAGAAAACATCTGTTAGCATCAACACATGGCTGCTGATGGACCAGCAGTGGAACACGCAACTGTCAGAACTGTATACATGATTTAAAGGAACAGTCAAACATGTTAGGATCTCTTCTTGTTAGGAAACATCCCCAGAGTCAGGTGGATCTCAGTTTCATAGCTAGGGAGTAGAAGCAGGGGGAAACTTTTAGCCTAGCTCTGTCAGAAGAGAAGAAAAAAAATCACCTTCAAATAGCTCCAAGTGTGATTTACATGTTGGATCTCATTAGCTTGTTGGGTTTAGGTGACAGTGAGTTAGGAAACATCTGACTCTGGAGCACAACAGGAAGGACGAAAGTGCATACTCTGAGCAGTCACTGTTTGAAACACCTTTTCTACCACTTAACGTGACATTTTTTTGTACATTATCTGAATATAAGTGAGCTTAAAACTTTACGAAGCACAAACAAGCTAAAGGCAAATTTCCGATAAGCACACGTTCATCCTGAAAACCTATTCAGACCTGTTACTTAGCGGTGTCCACGCTGATCACATTTTATGCACTTTTGAAAAATCCTCTATGTGTTTCATTTGACTGTATAAAGCTTTTCAACACATTTTGTGTCTGAAACGTCTCCATACCTCCTCACTCCATCACTCTGGCTTTAGCAATATTAAAAATGTCTGCACTTTGTATGTGGGGAGCACTGGGACTGCAGGACAGAAGACAGGGTCACCGGAAGTTACTGTAACAGCTTTTCCTTTTTCTGTTTCAGCAGGTTTGACCAGCTGTTTTAAACCTGTCCTCCTTAATGTAGCTGGATTTTCATTAGTGTGAGTTTGAAACATCAAACCACATAAAAACTGTGGTACTAAAACTGGTGCTACTTTATTTTAAGGGTCCACAATGTTTACTCTGAACTCACCAGAGGAAAAATGTTTTATTATGGCAGCACAAAACCTGTTAGGAGGAGTTCGGATGAATGGATCTGCAGACTTTGACAGCAGAGATCACTGTTAGTTTCTGTTAGTGATGGTGTCTTTTAACCATAATAACCATCTTTCCCAAAACATAAGTACTAATTTTGTTTTAAACCCAAATGTTTTGAAAGGTTGATGCAATTGTGCCTTTATCAGAGGGAAACAACAACATGTTTAGCTGCTTAGTTTTCAGGACTTGTTGGTAGTTTCCTAATTATTTCATAAGAAGATTCCTAAGCAGACCTATATAATGTTTAACCAGTCATAGGATAAAAGGCTGTGTTGATTTTATAATCAGTTGGTGATTTTCAGATTTTTTATTTCCTTCAAAGGATTTCTCCACTTGCCCAAGTAAATATTTACTATCAGCCTATTTGATTTTTTTTAAATGTACAGAAGACTGTTCACCTGGCCTACTGTGCACTGACTGTAAGACTCCTGCAGGAGGATACACCAGCATCCATCCATGCAGCCCTCCCCGTTTATCCTTTGCAGGGGACTGTAGCCTGTCCCAGCTCACTTTTGATAATCAACTGAAAGTTATTTAAGAGACAAAAACATCCATTATTCCCAACAAAGAGTGCAGTAGAAAACAATGAAACAGATATAGCAGCAGAAATATCTATTTTACAGGCTGAAGATGTGTTGGCTGAAGCTACAGCTCACGGCTTAGAATATTTTTGGAAAAAAATAAAAGTGTAACAGATCAGTCAGGTCCACAAATCCATCAGGACTAGTTAGTCTGTCAACTGCAGTGTTTAACTTACTAGCCATGTGAGTAGCCACGTCATCCAACTTGTTGGACAACATATTTCACAAATATGTGCAGATAAAGTTTGTTGTGCCAAGCAGGTCACAAACTAGCAGCAGGGGAGAAATGCAGTTGTTTATAGGAGTTTTCTGAACCACTATAGCATCAAGCAACAATGACAATCAGACAGAGATGTAGACTCACTGGGCTGGTTTATATGCTCTGGGGTTTAATGGGGAAATAAGGCACAGGTGTGTCTTACTAAGGTAAGATGAGACAGGTATGCAGAGAGAAGAAGAGTCAGGAAACTGCCTGAGACACTTTCAGGGAAAGTTTACATTTTTAAAATTAATTTAACTCTTCAGTTGTATTTTCTGAATATCGTGTCTCCCTACATTAGAGTCTAAATATTGTTTTAAAGCCTAAATCCTTTTAGGTTTTTGCTTTAAATCAAATCAAAATTTAGATCAGTTGGTCTAAAAAAATACCAGAATCCGAATCCCACTGTATAATTTATGTGTAATCAGCGGATCATTCAAACAGCAGAGAAACTTGATCAACAGAGTATTTGTTTAAGGCTGTAAGGTTATTTTATCTTCCTGCTTAGCTGTTATTTAGAGCAAACCGTGACAGGTGTTTGGTTGAGTCAGCAGTCCCAGTGATGCTCCTTGTTCTGTGGCTTCACTTTTTGTGGGTAAATGGAAACTGAATAAAACTGAGCTGTTGTACAGAAAATACCTCTGGTCCTTTAATACACAGCTGATGGAAACAACAAATCTCTACAACACCAAAATAAATCACAAACAGATTAAAATATCAAAAACTTCTATCACAGTGACGCAAAGATGTTATAATGTAAGAATCAACACAAATTCAGCCAAACCCCATTCATTTTAAAATCTTGTTCATGTCTGTGTTGGATCAAACACTTTGTCAGTAATTAGTACTCACTTTATCAGCTATGTTTCTTCACGTAGATCAAAAATAAGGTTAATTAGTGAGTACAAACAATCGACAGTGTGCTGAACTGTATTTCTGAAACATACCTGCATATCTAGTTGCATCTCCTAAAAGACTGCATATTCATGGGTTTCTACCATATTCACCAATTAAAATTCAAAACTCAGTAATTTCAAAAAGACAAATAAATAAAAATAAAAATGCAAATCTCAACAAATTAAATACATTAATTTGTTGAGATTTATATTGCATTTTTTGTCAGGACTTCCAGACTGTATTTAACATTACTATGTATAAAAATAACTCTCTAAATAAATAGAATTTTTCAGTTAATGTGACCTGGGCCCATGCATTACGGAAAAGTTACAGGTCCAGGGGCCTGACAGGTCAGGACTGTCCCTGGACCAGAGCCTGTGTGTGAAGTGACTGTAAAGATGTCTGCTTTGAAAGTCACAGAGCTCAGTTAAAAGTCCACTCTTTTAGTGTTGGGGTCTTTCTTGTCTGTGCCCAGGGGCCCATTGTCTCGCAATTCGGCCATGCCTGGATCCAGATAAGCAGAAGAAACCCAATGAATTGATTTATAATGTTTTTAATAAAATATGGAATTATTTGAACTACTTTTTGCAAAAATCGACACTTGTCCATTATGAATCAATGAGCTTCCTAATAACTGTGGCCTGACAGCCAAAGGTTAGAACTGTCTACAGCAGGAATTTTAAAAAAGATTTAAGACGTTTACAAACAATATGTCCGACTTTTCAAGACCTATCCCCACAGGGGAAACTAGTTTTGTCACCAGTGCGCAATACCCAAAATTGAAAAAAAACCTCAGAGAAGACTAAGACAGCCCACAGCAGACAACATTTAAACCACACACAACATAAAACAAAAGAACAAAATACCAACACATGTTCCAAGAGGACATCAGGGAAGCTAAGGAGCCCAGCCAGGAAACTAGGTAACACACTTTCAAAACTCTGGTAAATAATATACGTTCTTCTTCCTATAGCTGTGGGTACAGAGGTCTATGAGGATCTGTGGAATATCTCAGCATCCTTATTCAGTAACTCTTCCTCTCCTCTGTTTCTAACCTTCTAAAACATCAATCTTCACACTGAAGTCTGGTTTAAGGATGGCTTTGGATGGCTTTTTAAATAAACATATGAATTCTGATCCTATGGTTGCAGTAATATTGTTACTCCCACATACAAAATTATAACACAACAGTGAACAGAACAGCAGTTCTGGTGCCACCTGGTGGTTAGTGTGTCATATTACTGCTCACTGTGTTACGTCACTGTTAGATGTGAGCCAGACACTGAAGTTTTTCTGCCAGGAAACAATAAAGCTCCTGTACCTGAACTTGTTCTATAAAATGCAGTACAAAAACATTTAACATAAAAAAGTAATTAATTATTTTTGTAGTGACAGAGAGAAAAATGGCATCAGTCAAACTGTGACTGACAAGTGTGCCGCAGCTTTAAGAGTGTCGGGGGATTGTTTACGCTGCTGCACTGTTTGTCCCTGCAGGCTTTCTGTAGTTCAGACTTTCTGTGTTCTTCAAAGTTGTTGTCTCCACTCACGGTCACTTTCTTCCTGCTGTAACTCGAAGAGACATAAGTCTGTGAGTAATATTGTTGTTGTGTGAATTATTTGTATGACTTACCTGTTCCAGTGTCCCGCTTTGGTGTATCGTTTGTATGTAAAAGTTAATAGCGCGAGCGATGCTAATGCGCTAACCCGTCAATGGGCTTCTCCATATTATGTTAGCATAGAGCTAATCGCTACTTACGTATGTTGTGTGGCCTAAATAATAATTTCGGTTTTTGTTTATGTGTTGTATATATGAAAGCATAAGAAACTGACATACCTTTTCTTTATTTTTTTTGTATTCCAGTTTCACAGATCATCTTAATTAAAGCATCAAAACTTACCTGAAGACTCTGCGATGTTAACTGAGAAACTGTTTAGCTATCTGCCAAGTTTGAAGTCAGCTGCATTCTTACAAGGGCAGCATAACAAGTTAAAAAAAAATACAATTATTTATATATTTTTTTTTCTTTTTTTCCCCCCAAAGATCTATTAGTTGATGTTTTTCTTAATGTCTTCACTTGAACATAAAACAGAGTAAGTGCATAAATATACACTGCTCACAAAAATTAAAGGAACACTTTTTTTATTGGGCCTGGCATGAAATCAGTTAAACCTGTCTGAT
>JBBMJY010000022.1:23058199-23079592 GCA_037833715.1 Toxotes lorentzi
AGACACCATCCGTCGTCTCATTAGGAGCATGCCGCGACGTTGTCAAGCATGCATACAAGCTCGTGGGGGCCACACAATTGAGCCCTCTGTAGGCTGAAAACTTTTATTTCCATTAAAAGACTTTCCATCCTTTTGTTCCTAAGACATTGCCCTGTCGATATTTGTATAGATATCCAACTTCATATTGAGATCTGATCTAATGTGTTTCTTTAAAGTGCTCCTTTAATTTTTGTGAGCAGTGTATAATACAAATATGTAGAAAATAAACCCCACAAACAAAGTACAACTTGATTTGATTTGGGTAAAGTTGTCTGCATCAGAGCTGCAATAACTAGGCGGTTAATTGATTTTCTGATAAAGCACTTTGGAATTTCTGGTTTTGACAAGTACAATATAAATGATATAAACTACACTGTGATTAATCAATACTGACAGATTGACTCCTGATCAGAGATATCCACAGAGAAACTTCTTATTCTTGGGAAGTTCTTCATTCATATGATGACATGTAACTCCTAAGAGCTTCTCTTAAATTACTTTAACTTGATTTAAGTGGTAATATTTCATCATGTGCAGTTGTGTGTTTTCTGTTGCCATCTTGTGGTCAGACTCTGTATGATCCGGTCTTCTTCTGGTCTGAATACAAAGTGAAAATGTGGATGTACACTCACAGATACTGATGGATTGGAGGCGACTGCCGTTTGAAGTTTGGCCTTCACAATAAAAGTCACTCTATAAAACTGTTATGACGCACTGGTTCCTAGTTTGTGAGAACCTAAATGTGAAGGGTTGTGATTGAATAATTGATTGATTGATCAATTAACACAATATATTTTAACAGGATAAAGTTTGTATGTATACAAAATGTATCTGTCCTTTAATTTCCATCCACAGACGAAGGCTACGAGATCCATTCAAAAGGTCCAACCCTCGACTTAAAAAAAAAAATTACAACTTGTCCTCTGTGCAGGAAGCTGCAGTACAGACTGTCAGGGTCAGTGTGTGTAAACTCAGAGCCCAAGACACACAGTACAGGATGTGTGTGTTTGTGTGTACAGCTGGTTAGTTGTTGTACTGTGTACTGTTTGTGTAAGCCATTTACAATAAATGAGAGGGCTTTTCCACTTTGTGTGTGTGTGTGCGTATTTCTATCGCAGTGCTGTTTTTATATAGTCCAATATCACAAAAGACTACTAAAAGACACTAACAAATCACAAATTTGCCTCAGAGGGCTTTATAATCTGCAGGATATGACATCTTCTGTCCTTAGACCCTTGAATCGAAGAAGGAAAAATTCCCCAGAAAAACTTTTAGTGGGGAAAACCTTGAGAAGAGCAACTGAGGATGGATCACTCTTCCAGGATGGACAAACACACAGTGAATGTCCTGTAAGTCCTCTCCCACACACTGGACAAACAAGTGGTCATTTCAGTGATATTAGGGATTTTAGGTGCACTTTGAAGCAATTGTGTTATTTAATTTCTATTTAACATTAAAGTAAAATGAGGCGACTAAAATAGAAAAGACAGGAGTGAGAAAGAAGACAATCAGAAAGAAAACAGCTGTAACTAGCTTTTACAGTGTCTAATGTTGTCATCCTGATTGTCCATACTGTAAATCAAACTGCATTCTGTTAACCATGTGCACCTTTAACGGGTAGTCACACTATTTACTACTTATTTAATTTTAATGTTAATGTACATTTTCAAAATTATAGATAAAAACAGTGTTTTTATTCCAGGCTTTTAGGGGACACTCCTCATGTTGGGGTCCTAGTAACTTGAGTCCACTATTGCCTTCTGTACTACACCCCTGCTGCTGCTGGAAACATTGACCCAGAACTATAAAGAAGAACCTGAACACATCCAGTCTCTATAAAGTAACTGGTTGTTATATTTTTATTTTAGCAACGCTCACAAACCTAAACTGGGGAAAATCCAAGCAGTTTTTGGCTTTTATGGGTGTTTCCACAGTGACTACGATAATATTTCCAGAGCTTGTGTGTGTTTAGCGTCGCTGGTGGTGAAAGATGAGTCAGTCTGGGACCTGTAAAATCCAACCTGCTGAGAGCCCAGTTTCCTCTGATAAAACTACCAAAGAGGCTGGAAAAGTCTACTCAAATAGTGCAAGGGGCTGTGTGTGTGTGTGTGTGTGTGTGTGTGCGTGCGCGCGTGTGTGTGTTAGTTACAGACTTATCTGCAGCTCATTAGTGTGTCTCCACTCTCAGCACAAATTTCAAAGAGCTCTAAAGAGATCTGAGAAGTGTGTATGTACTCATGTTGTGGGGTAAATATGTTTGCACAGCCATTCTGAGGGGGCTTTTAGGCTTAGTCTTCACTCTCATTTTAGGGTGAAGACTTGCTTTATGGTTAGGGTAAGGTTTAGGTTAAGGTGGGTTTGGTTTTATTGTGCCATAGGACAATCCACACATAACAAACATGTCCATATATTTAGGTATTAAATATTAAATATTTAGGTTAAGACAGTGGGTTTCCTCTTACTGGGTTACATAATCAAAAAATATCCCAGATATGTTGAACTTGCTGTTCGCCCCAAGTCATGATAACAGCAAAGACCACTGTGCCTCTACTACACTACTGCTTAAAAATAGGCTGAGGTTGAGGTAAAAGTTTCCTGGAAATGAATGAAATGTAATCCTCCTCTGAAGCAGATATATGAACGTGTGTGTGTGTGTGTTCAAGGAAACAACACACTGTTATAATGACCAAATCCTTCTGTTGACTGAAGGCACTTTACATTACAAACACTTGAGATTCTCTGAAGTTAATAAAAATGATAAAAATAACCTTCTTCAGTGCTGACACAGAGATTAGAATACTGCTAATTATAAAAACCTCAAAGGGCATCTTTATTCCTGCTCCCCAGAGGATGAATATTTGCACACAGCAGCTACACTATGCTTACAAGTAGGGGAAGTTGGTGGTTATGATAATTAAAGTATATTCAAGGAACGATGAGGGTTAGACAACGAAAACACACAAAGTGTTTGGATGAAACTACATGTGTGTCCATAGCTTGTAGCTGTGAACTCACAAAGCTTTTTAGTCTATTAGTTTTTGTTTTTGTGGCACATTTGTCTGGTTCAGTCTTATGCTGCATTCAGACCAAACACAAAGCAAAGTTTTCTCTGTGGTACAATGAATACAGCCACTGCATTGTATTTTCAGTATTTTACAATTTACAAATATTTGCTCAGCCAATGGCTGTACTCCTTACAGAAAGGAGCAGTACTATATTTCCTCAGACATACATGAGATGAGATGGAGGTCATTTAATAAGTTTCTGTGGGTGGTTTGATTCTTTTTTTAAATTTTTTTTTTTTAATATATATTTTTAACCTGATGTGATGTGTTTACCAGTGTGACTACTGCTGCCATACTCTATGAATGACCAAGATACAAATTGTTCCTGACTTCTTTTCACCGTCAAGGAAAATCAAGACCTGGAAACAATCAAGTTCATTTTCAGACATGAAGATGAACTTTTAAATGATGAACTTTCAATGGAACGCAAAGTGAGCAACATGCAGACATTCATTTTAATATTTAGAACCTGTCTAGAAAACCAGACCTTTACAGACCTTATGAATGAGTTACTTAAAAAAAGCATCTAAAAATTGTGCATGAAATCACTGCAGAGATGTAAAATTTTATTGTGGATTTCTTTCATTTTTTGGGGAACAAAAATGAATTAAAGCATGGCCAAAGCTTCATTTTAATTTTTTTATTCAACACCCTTATCTGAAGGTCAGTTTAATAGCTGTTCTGGGGAAAATCCCTCACCCAAATTAGGATGTTCTGGCTCCGGTAACTGATGGCAATGATTGTTGAGTGATTAAAAACAAATCTAGAGTTCAGAACATCTGCTTGGAGAACGACGGATGACGTTTTCACACAGGATGAACATTTTGACACCAACTAACCTAGAAACTCTGTTTTCTCTGAATTTGTTTGAGTTCTGTGTGTGTGTGTGTGTGTGTGTGTGTGTGTGTGTGTGTGTGTGTGTGTGTGTGTGTGTTCAGCATGTGCTCATCAGTCAGGATATGACATGAAGTTTACTCTTGAAGTGCATTTTTGCTGCTAAAATGATCAAAGAGCTAATGGTTGTTATGTTAGCTAGGTTCAATCTACATACATCTACATAAACTACTCAAAAATAAAAAAATGGGACTGATAATGGACTGAACCATTATTGTTTCAGATACAAAGACTCATCTGTCAAATCACTGATTTATGAGTCTAATAATGTGAAATTTAACTTCTTCAGGGCCCTCCCTCTGTTTGGGCCCAGGGTAGTGTGATAATAAGTAATACTACAAAACTAATAAAATCCATTAAGTAATTATTTCAGTTATATAAGAGTAGATTGAGACTGCAGGATTGGTAGTCTGTGTGTGTGTGTGAGATCAATAGTTATGAGTTTGAGTATCTCTGTGTGTGTTTGTGTGATGATAAGAGTTATGTTTGATTTGATGTCCTGACTGATGAGCACAGTCACTGAGCCCACGCTGAACACACACAGAGAACACACTCTGTCCTCTTCTCTGATATTGATGACGGGAACTATCTCACCATCTTTCTCGTCTCATCTCTTCCTTGCATTTCATTGGTTGATACAGGCAGTCTCTGATTGGCTGCGAGGCTGGCTCTGCAGCAGCCAATCAGCTTGCTCTGAGGCAGTGATGAGCTGCATCTCGTGAGACGTCTGACTGCCGGGAAGAGCTGGGAGGAGACGAGCATCACCTCCTCCTCACCCCCACCCCCCCACCTTCCTATGGCCCACCGTTTCCGGGAAGTGTGTGTGTATGTGTGTGTTTGTACTTGTCCTTCTATCTCTGTGAGGACCAGTCTCTGTTATAGACAGAGTGAGGACATTTTGGTTACAGTGAGAACATTTTGTTGGGTCCTCACATCTTCAAAGGGCTGTTTGAGGCTTCAGACCTGATTTTGTGTATGTAGAAGTCAAGTTTGTGTGTGTGAGTGTCCCTGCAGGATCATTACTCAGCTTTTGTCTCCCAGCCTTCGTACTTACTCTGCAGAACTTTAACGCTCACACTTTAAATTGTTAACATGATGCTTTTAAAGCAGCTATAATGAACAGCTGAGCAGCTGACAGTGGAGTACAGACATGATTAATCTGGCAAACAGTAAAGAGAAGAAGTGGAGAAAAAGCCTGAGATCTGTGCCCCTTTCTATTCAGTCAAGAACATGGTCAGAATTGAATCTTGAGATTCCCAAACATCTCCACCTCTAACAAATAAGACATCACACTGAAACAGAATTTCTCTGGAATTAGAGCTGGGTGGAGATGAAGTGTCCAGAAAGACCAACATGTATTAGTAAAATCCTGACGTGGACAGTTGAATGAGGTAAGCATCCTGAGAGAGGACAGTTCATCCGTGTAGTACAAGTAAGATTACAAGTCAGAAGTTTAGTGCAAATTTTAAAGCTGTGTCTTGTTTTGCTCCTCTTTGGCTGTATTAAGATGAACTGACTGACTGATGGAGATAAAGAGCTGGTGGTGGTGCTGATTCTCTACAACAATATCCCCAGGGGTTTTCACAGCCGCAATATACATACATGTATGTATATGTTAACATATACTGTACATACATTAATCAATGAGAAGCAGAGCTGTGCAGAATAAAATAAAGGAAAATGATCAAATGCCAGACAGAAAGTAACTACAGGTACACATTGGTATGTAGAGTTGTAAACAGATGCTGTCCACCAGGGGGAGCTGAGACACCACAGATCAGCTGATTCATTTGCTACAGTTTGTTATGAAGAAAATCAGAAGCCAACATGAGTCACAGACAGAAACTGACAGAGACACAGACACATACAGACAGATGGACAGAAACAGTCAGAGTCCACTCTCTTCTCACTCGTCTGCTTCACTGATCCCCTCAGTGTCTGTGAATCTCAGACTCTCTCTTTTTCCTCACACTCAGTCAGTTTTTCTGCTGACTTCACTTTCACATCTCACAGCTCAGCATGAAACGTCACTTCTCCCAAAATTACACAAACACATCTGCTTTGGCTCATGTCCTCCACAGTTTGACATGACTCATCACATTTGGAGTTTTAGGCATTTTCAGATTCAGGTTTTCTTAAGCTATTATATTTTTCATCTTTGTTTACAGAAACAAAATCAGTATAATCAGGGCTTTCCTTCCCTGAACTCTGAATATCGCATGAATATCAATATTTGATTTGTTTTTCACAGTATTAGTTTTGTTTTCTGTCATGTGACCTTGCAGTCAGTTTATCTGTTTGTATCTCACTGGCAGCAAGCCAACAGTGTGTGTGTGTGTGTGTGTGTGTGTGTGTGTGTGTGTGTGTTTGCTGAGTCATGCTGTTGACCTACTCTCCTCTGTCCTTCTTACTGGAATCAGTCTGTGATGATGAACTTTTATCTTCAGGGGTTTTATCACATTTTCTGCTCCCACACAAGGTTTTTGCATTTTGTCATCTCCCCTGTTTTTCACTCATTTCTTTGTCTCAGCACATTCTGCTGCTGCTGCTGTTTCTGCATGTTCTGCATTTCATCTGCAGTTTAGTAGATGATTATTTTATCATCTGTGTTTTCTGCCCTGTTAGCAGCAGAGAGAAAGTGATGTCAGTCTTTTTGTCCGTCCAACACTTAAGTCCAGAGTGAGGAGTCTGCTCCTCACACTGTTTACATGAAATCTGCTTTTTCATGGTCGCCAGAGGATGAATCCCAATAATCCTGATGACCTCTTAGTCTTTCCTTTAGAAATAAATTCCAATGTGGCGACATATCTAGTGCCACCACTGTAACTGTCAAAATCTCCTGAGTAGATCACAAAGCAGTTTACTCATCAGAAAGCAAAAATCTTTTCATTTATGGAAAACTCAAACAAGATTATACAATGTGTGCATCATGATACCAACTTGTGCAACCAACATGACTTTTGCAAAAAAAAAAAAAAAAAACATGTGCAATCAAAGTAATAATACGAACAAAACGGAAAAGAACCGGAATGAACATTAATACTTGTGCAAATGGTAATACCTTTGTGAACAACATAATAACTTTTAGGAATAAGATAATAACAAGTCAAAACATGGGCATGATTATGATTGTATGAACAAGCTTAGAAGCACAGAAATCATGATAAATCCTGTGTCCAAGGTAATAATGAGAGCACAAGATATGACTCCTGTATGAACAAGATAATGCATGTGAATAATGGGACACTTTGTATGAACAAGAATATAACTTGTGGACACAATATGATCACATTCCTTTTTTACAGCGGAACCTCACAAATTTTAATGTTCCCGTAACCTTTCATACACCATCTGTTTTTATTGTTACACCATCTCTCTCCCTTGTCTTGTTGTTGCTCTGCTCCAGTTTCCCGTCAGCAATCATTGCACTCTGATTCCAGATCTGATCAGAGTCCAGGTTTCAGTCTGCAGAGTCACTGTCAGGTAAACACTGCTGCTGTGTAACTATCGCCTCGACCCAGAGGAAATCACAGCATGTCCTGTATGTGCAGTCATCAACATCATCTTCATCATCGTGAAGAACTGAATGGGGTTGTGTTGTTTTTCCTGCTGAGATGAACTGGAATGTTGCCTGGCATGAACACATTCCTGAGGGAGGTTGAGAGGACGGGTGAGGTGAGGTGAGGCAGGAGATGAAACAGCTGAAACAGAGGAATTGTATAACCAGAAAAGAAGAGACTGTTTCCCTGCAGCTGTTTTCTTGTTGTTCAGTAAATGCTGAATGAGCACCACCCTGCCTCTTGTTATCACACTGATCTGATCTGAGGTCAGTCTGTCAGTCAGCTCAGAGACAAAGAGCTTTTGAAATGCTGTAGCTGAGCAGGCAGAGGTTCAGTGCTTTCCTCATCAGGAGGTTTCAGGGAGTCAGAGTGTTTCTCATGAATTTCACCACACACACTTTCCCTGCTGCTCCAGGGATTCAAACAGCTGACTGAGCTGTAAGAATTTTTCCAGGAAACTTTTTAGGAACTCGTGTGGAACCTGTGTTTCAACCAGAAGAGCCAGGGTCTGAATTTTGTTCCTTTGCCATCGAAAGTCCCTGCTGCAGGGGCCAAACTTTCTAATGGTCCAGGGACTATCAGGGACAGTTTCCAACATCCTTTAAAATTGGACAGAAAAGAAAGCACCATGGACGAATGCCACACTGGTGAAAGCTCAAATAAGAGAGTGTAGTACAGGCAGAACACAGGTGGCGAAAAAACAGACTCTAGGATCATTTTGACATCTGTAAAGAGAGACTTTGCGTCTGTTACTCGCAACTAAAAAGGGCGATGCAGTCCTTTTTTCTATGAGATTATTAACAAAAATAATAATGTACGCAGATTATTCTGTCTCATTGACAGACTGACAAACTGCTCAGCATCAGTCCCTCCTGAACATGTACCCACCACATCATCTGATCACTTTGCATCTATTTTCACAGATGAAACTGTGAGGACAACTTGGCACATTTTCACCCTCTAGATTGTGCAAGTTTGACACAAATTATTTAAGGACCCTGGAGGCTGCAGTTTTCCTCTTTTGAAAAGGTCAAATCTGGTTTTCAGTCTGGATTTTGACCACACCACAGCACTGAGACTGCACAATGTTTTCAACAGCATTCATCTGAACAGTGATCCATCAAAAATTCCCGTTTGGGTTTTCCTGGATCTCAGTGCTATATTCAACATAGTTGACCAGAAGATACCACTGAACAGGGACCCTCAGGGAACACTTTGTGTTAGCTGGTAATTATGAATCTGAGCGAGCAACAATCACATGTGGAGTTCCCCATGGCTCCACTCTCAGGCCTCTTCTATTCAACATCTACTTGTTCCACCTCACTCAGATCATGGAATATCTCTATGCCGATGACAGACAACTCTGTATAACAGTGTCATCGTGTGACTTCAATCCCTTACATTTGTTGAATAACTGTATTCAAAAGTATTAAACAGTGACAACTTGTTTGATCTGCCAATTACTATTTTCTTGATCAGTCAATTCATAAAATGTCAGACAATGGCAACAATGGCCATTTTAATTTTCCAGAGGCTGACATCTTCAGACGTCTTGTTTTGTTGTCTTTGACCAACAATCTGTTGTGATGACAGAAAACAGAGCAGCAAAGGCACACAACAACTGTGTGGCATTTCTGCTTGAATGTATTTAAATTTATTTATTTAACTTTTATTTTCTGCTTAAATTCTATTTATTTATTTTATTTATTCATCCTGTTATTTATCTAAAGTGTTTAGTTTTTGACTTCTTTCTCTCCTGTGTCTCTCAGATTCACCTACTGCCAGACAGCGAGTCCAACATCAGCATCTCAAACTGGTGACTCTGCAGTTTCTTCTGCACCAAAAATAACCATCGGCATCATAACTGACCACAAATAAGCCTGGGAAAAAATGATTTCTCATGAAGACCGCTGAATGAGACAGAACATGATGAAGGGCTGAGAGTTTCTTGGTGAGGTGAAAACTAAAGACTCCAGGCTTTTCTTTGCTCAGTCGGTGAGATGTGGTTAAAACCAGAAAACCAGAAACCCTCAGCAGCGGCATCAGGATCTCACACCGCCTTCGTTCTCGCCATCAACCGAGGAGAGAAACTTCAGAGGGGAAACCCCGCCTGCCCGGTGTTTCTGTCTCTGTGGGAAAATTAATGTCATGTGACTCCAGCAGAGAAACTTCTGCTTCATCACTTCATCTCCGTGACGTCCTGTGGCGATGGAAGTGATGAGATTCCATCGCAGATTTTTGCTGTGACGCGGCATCTTAATGGTTAAACCAACATGAGATTTTAAAAGCCAGAACTGCTGGATGTCAGTGTAGCTGCTGGCGCTCAGTATTATTATATTGTACTGTACTGTATTGTGTACTATTCATATTTTAATGACATGAACTTGCAAAAACTTGCAAAATGCGGTTGTCAGTTAAAGGAAAAATCCAACATTTATGTGTTGTCTCTCTTCTCACAGTCAGATGAGGAAATGGATATTGCACCTGTTGGGATACATGGATCTGCACAAGGAGAAATATGGATTCTCACCAAACTCACACTTTAAAATACAAATAAACCCAGAGCAGGTTGTAGCATCACATCCTTCAGCTGGTAAAGATTTCTCAGCATCACCACGATATGCTGGTGAAGCTATGTCGTGCTCTGAGCAGATCTTCCTCCTCCTCCTCCTCCTCTTCTCTGCTGTATTGATGTGACTCCCACACACTCCCTCCTACTGAGTGTGTGAATTCAGCTGCAACATGTGCATGTGTGTGTGTATGTAACTCAGGCTTACACAGTGTAACATCATGCAGTATGAAACCCATACCACACACACACACACACACACACACACAGTATGACCTTTGCAGGGTGACAGCAGACTGAGTCATCAGCATTAGATAACAGATTAACTGGGGGGGGGGGGGGTGGGGGTGGGGGGGGGGGCATGACCAAAGTGATGTTAACAATGATGCTGATGGTGGTGGTGTTGCATTATGGGAGAAAAACATGAACCTCTGCCTGTGTTTTATACTCAGAGCAGTGGAGATAATATTAATCAGTTCGGAGAAACAACCTTCGACAGGTCTGGATTTTCCACACTGATACATATTTTTAAAGAGGAACATCTTCAGGGTCACAGAGAAGATTTGCTGCATTTTGTTTTGTTATTACTTTCAGGACAACATTTCATTAGCCATGCACAGCAATGAAGCATACATAGTATGATGGATAATTTGAACATTTACTGAAATAAAACCATGTGAGTAGTTTAGAAGGAAAATCCCTGTTTGGAGCTGTTTGCAGCTCAAACATCAGATGTGCCCTGAAGAAAAACCGGAAACCACTGGTTTAATCTTTGACACTGTGCTGTAGTTTAGCTTGTTATTTTATCCACTGTATAAAATCTTCATCTGAAAATTAATTAGTGACTAAAGCTGTTCAATAAATGTAGTGGAGTATAAAATAACATCAAATAGAAATACTCAAGTACAAGTACCTCTGAACTGTATAGTACAGTACTTGAGTAAATGTAAAATTGAGCTAATCCCAGTAATTCAGGGTGGGGGCAGGGTACACCCTGGAACAAGTCACCAGTCCATCACATCAATCTATATGTCTCTACAACATATAGAGACAAACCATTCACACTCACATTCACACCTACGGACAATTAGAGTCACCAACCTAATCTGCACGTCTTTGGACTGTGGGAGGAAGCTGGAGTAGCTGGAGGGAGCCCACACTAGCATGGGTAGAACATGCAAACTCCAGACAGGTGGATTCCAAACGGAGCCAGAACCTTCTTGCTGGGAGGCGACAGTGCTAACCACTGCAGCATAGTGCCGCCCCAGACATTTCTGTTGACTTCTTTGGCTTATGAGAGTAATTGTGCTTTCAGGTTTGAGTTTTTCATCCTGTCACAAAGAAAGAAACTGTCTTCATCACAGACTGGTGCAGACAGGCGCACCCTGTCAGAAGGACCCAAGTTCACAAAGCTTCTCTGTATTTCTTAGACTTCCAGCTCTCTTTGGTTCAAACACGAAGCTGTTCTGGAAGCTTCCTCTCAGCATCTCGTGAACCATTTAGCAGAGCTCCCTGATGGCCCTGATGGAGTCTGATGGGTGTTTTATTGAGAATCTGATTTGCAGCAGCAGCACTTAACAGCTCAGATTACTGCATGGTTTAGTCAGGCATGTTAATGTTTGTGTGGGACGAGCTCAACACGTGACACACGTTAAAGCTAACACTCTACCACGGCTTGTAACTCTGACTTATAGGAACATGATCCTCTCACCAGAGCTCAGGTGTGTGTGACCTGTGTGTATTAACTCAGAGACATTTGTGTATTTTGTGCACTGATATTTGTCGGAACACCTCGATCTCTCTGTTCTTACAGGCTCAAAACAAATTTACCATTTGATTTGCATGTTCTCATTCATCATATAATTATGAGCTTCTTGCAGTTTGTGAAATTGTTTCACGGTGACTGTTGAACTGAGGATCTCACCTTTCTGTAGCTGCCAGTAAAATCCTTTCTTCCTTGCATAAACCATGTGCAGCAGCAGTTTGAAGATGTGAAGGTCGAGAACAGACCAAACTCAGAACCTGTCACTGTTTCCTCTTTCACTCTGCTGAGATACTGAGTCTCAGTGACCTGCTTCGGGGCAACATTTCCACCACGGGAAAATCTGCTCATATCAGCAGATATCTGCATTTTAATTATAAGAACAATGAACCTGTAATACAATTAACCAACTCACTGACAGCACACACCTGTACACACACAGGTATTACAGGTCCAGATTTGTATACTGAATATAAAAAGTATTCACCCCCTTGGATGATTCTTCTTTTATTGGTTTTATAAATGGAATCATGGTCACTATCATTTGGCTTTTTTAGACATTTAACTCTTTAATGTCTAAGTGAAAACTGATTTCTACAAAGTATATGTAATGATAAATAAGTGATTGCATAAATATTCACCCCCTTCAAGTCAGTACTTTGTAGATGCACTTTTGGCTGCAATCACAGCGCTGAGTCTGTGTGAATAGGTCTCAGTCAGGTTTGCACATCTGTACATTGCAGTTTTACTCCATTCTTCTTTGCAGAACTGCTCTTGCTCTGTCAGCTTGCAAAGGGATTGAGAGGGAACAGCCAAATTCTCTATTGGATGGTGGTCTGAGCTTTGGCTCGGCCATTCCAGAACTGTAGATTTTCACAACTGTCTCCTGCAGGAAATTCCATTCATTTCTAATGGAACAGCAGCTAAAAATAGACCTTAGTGAGGACTGTCTGTAATGTCTGAGGTTCGGCAGCAGCCAAACACTCACTGCCAATAACTGAAAACTGTGCAGAGCGGGCTCCTGGCTCAGTAACACATCAGTGAAGAGCTTCAGAGAGTTAAAAACTTCTGTCAGGCTTCAATGTGAGTTTTATTTTGAAGTTTGTTATGTTGTCACATCTTCAGTAAAACTTGTCAGATGATTCAGAGGCGGTGTTTTCGACCAGATGTGGACATTACTGGACATTCAGAAAAGCATGTGTCCTCAGTGTTTCCATGTTAGGACACGAAGCTGGTGCTCGCATAACTGGAACTGTTGTGTTTCTCAGTAAGGACGTGCTCTGCATTGTTTGAATTCTGCAGTGGGAGGAGAAGTCAGCCGAGCTCCTGAGACACAAAGGACACCATGCTGGAGGGGCCTGAGGTGTTTATCATTCCCAGGAAGCAGTGAGCGTTGTGATCACCATCAGGGAATCAGGACGGCAGTTCAGCTCTGTCTGAAAGG
This sequence comes from Toxotes lorentzi, assembly GCA_037833715.1. NCBI lineage: Eukaryota > Metazoa > Chordata > Actinopteri > Toxotidae > Toxotes > Toxotes lorentzi. The sequence goes on from JBBMJY010000022.1 coordinate 23,071,533, forward strand.
ATGACATAATGTCTGGACAAACACATACACATACACATACACATACACATACATATAGTGAACATGAACGAGACTGAATCCTCAGTGCGTCATCAGGTCTGTCAGGTGAAGTGCTGCAGGACGTCTCTGCACTTTGACCTGGAGCAACACAAAAAAGAACAACAACAATTTTCACGTTTCCTGATTATCTGACTGTTCCAGCTCTGGTCCAGACTGGTCTCTGAAGGGCAGGCTGGTCTCTGAAAAGGAGACCAGCCTTTTCAGAGACCAGCTGAGTGTTCTGGTTTCTGATCTGAGGAGTCATCAGATTTAGGAAGGAATCCTCTGTGTGTTGACTCCAGCACACACTGAGCAGATCACAGTCCTCAGGAGCTGAAGTCCCGACGGTTCGTTGCAGTTCTTATACATTATTACATCATTCTGTGTGGAACAGGAACCAGTGAAGTATAACTGAAACTGAGAGGGAGTTTGGTTAAAACAGCGGTGGAAAGTAAACGTATGTTTTCAATGGGACATCAACGTAGGTACGTGATGCAGTTTAAACCTCGTGGATCCACCAACTGTCAGTCAGTGGAAGAGCATGAAGCCGATGGAGGGATGTTCACCGTGTCCCTCACATGCTCATCCTCATTCATGTGCGTCCTTCGAGCACAATGTAAAAAAAATAAAGACCCACACAGGTTCCCTTTCCAGAAGCTTCACAACTCTGTTGATTCATATTGTGCAGAAATTAGTTGAAACCAGTAGATGCCTGAAACCGCAGGAAAAATATATGCATAAAGCTAAAATTAGCAGTGATGTAAAACAGACTAAAACAACCTAAACTAACTGTATGTCCAAAGAGGAAAAGTCTGATTGGCTCCTTCCAGTGAGATGACAGCTGTGATGCACAGTAAACCCACTGTTCACCTGCAGTAACCCTAACTCTACCTAACCTCAAGGTGAGAACAGGCTTTACTGTTGGTGGAGTAGAGAGCTGGAGGTGTAGCAGATTTGGTATCAGACACTTCAAGCTCTAGGAACAGCAGACTGAGTCAGGTGTTTAATAAAATGTTGTTGTTCCAGTTTCCAGAGTTTGTGTCAGAGTAAAGCAAAACCTAAGTGGCAGGATTTTCTGGAAACCAGATGAGGAACGGTTGGAACTCACCTTATTACAGGAAGAGAGAGAGAGAGAGGGGGGGGAGAGGGAGGCTGGAAGTAAGTGGAACACTTTCACGCCTCATAAAGACTCACAGTATGTCAGGAATGTTTTCTTCAGTTACAGGTTAACTCCTCACACTTGAACTTAACTGAACTTTGTGGGAGGCTCCTTCCCTCTCTCACTGTCAACTTCAACTGAAAAACAGCAGGATTCTCAGTGAAGTTCTGCAGCATCTTTTCCTCGTATGTTTACTGACACAGATCTGAGATCTGTGTGGAGCAGTGAGGAGACCAGGACCTTCCTCACATTAACAGATCAAACAAAACATGGAAGCATACACTCATTCGTTCATTCATTCATTCATTTTTGACTGATTTGTGGAAATGCAGTCACAGTTTGCACCTCATTAGGATGGACAGCTGACCTTTATCATGCTGCTGTCCTCTCTTTGCTGCTCTCTGCTCTCTGGACACTTCATCTCCATCCAGCTCTGATTCCAGTGAAATTCACATGTATATTAACTTGTGATTTGTCTTTTTCCCTCTCTGTGCATGGACAGATCATGAGAAAATGGGCCTCCTATCCCTCCTTCACAGGACAAAGACCCACAGACTGACAGAGTTGTGTGTCTGTTTCATTTTGTGACTCTGTGGCCATTTTGTGTTTCTTTCTGTGTCTTTCTTGTAAGTTTCCCAACTTTGTGTTGAATTGGAGAGTGACACTGAATCACAGCAGCAGTCTGAGACTTTTTTAATCATTGTCTTTCCTCTCTCACCTCCTTCTCATCTTTCTTTTTTTCTTCCTCCTCTTTTCTCCGTGATGACCTCCTTCTTTTCCGTCCTGACACAGGATCCCAGCTGAGGAGGAAGTTTCCCTCCTCTAATATCGGGAATCAAACAAATGCCTGGGAGGAGACAACATGGGTGGGGGGAGGCAGGAGGAGTGTTTGCGTTGAGGATGAAGTGAGGGAGGGGCTCAGACGTTTGTGACGGTTAGGAAATGATTTCAGCCGGCTGACCTCTGAGGAGCGTTCCATCTTCCTGAGGAGAGTTTTTCCTCTGAGTTTTAGTGGAAAACACCAGACGCTGATTCCTCTCTTGCTCTTCAGTGTTTGGATGCTTCGTCCAAACATGGTCAGTTAGTCCTGGACTGAGTTCAAACCCCCTCCTACCACACACACACACACTTGCAGCTGCTGAACTGATCTCAGGTCTGTGGCTCTGGAAGAAATATGTTCAGAGAAATAATACAACACAACATCAACACATAACATCACGTCCCATTAATCCTCAAACTAATTGTCCTCATTATTGATATTATTGCTGATGTCAGTAATAATATCCACACACACACACACACACTGTAATGCACCGTATGATGATAATGATGATGATGGGAGGAGGAGGTCAGGGCTCTGCAGGAGCTCACGGCAGGAGACATAGAGTGGGAACAGGACAGACACACACACACACACACACAGTCCACAGAGGTGTGAAGTCTGTTTCTGTTTATTGAGTTCAGGTGCTGATTGTCACTGTTGGTTTTAACACTTCTGTGTGTGCCACTACTCCCACCACCTGCTGCTCACTGGTTGTACTGGGAGACACTGCTGCTACTGGTGCTACTGTTGCAAGTGCTACCACAAATACCAGTAATACTCCTTTTTCTACTATTAGCTGCAGACCAGAACCTGGGAGGGGTTCTGATAGCTGGCTCCATTTTGGATTTGGTTGGTAAAATACTTCCACACCCAACAAATGACCTATTCGAATGTTGTGTGTGTGTGACTATACAGTCTGAGGACCAGTTTGAATTGAGGACATTTTAGGAAAGTGAGGACATTTTGCCTGGTCTTCACTTTCTGACTGACCTTAAAATGGCTGTTTGAGGGTTCAGACCTGGTTTTAGGGTTCAGGTTAGAATCAGGTTTAGGTTAGGGGCTAGGGAATGCATTAAGTCAAGGAGTGTCCTTACAAAGATAGATGTACAAACATGTGTGTGTGTTGGAGGTGTGAAGCTGCAGGAGGACAGTGTGAGAATTTTGTGACCGGCCTGCTCCTCATTAGCAGGGGAGTTACATGTCACACGGCCCTGTTTTCATTCATTATTTTGTTTAATCAAATACACTCACACCAGGTCAGTGGTGTGAACGTAGTGAGAATGTGTACACCACCACACACACACACTTCAGACCAGAATACACATAAAACTGTGTATTCTGGTCTGAATTTTGAAGTGGTTCAATTTCATGCAACAGCAGCTGCCAGATGTTACTTTAAAAACATATAATATGTTTATAAAACAAAACACAAACCCTCCACAAAAAAGTGTGTGTAGTCGGGGCCTCTTGACACATTTCAGATGTTGAGTTGTGATCAGTTCCATCAAATAGAAGTGTCCCCAATGACCCGCTCAGGTGCTTTCTTTAAATAACTGCGGTTCATTGGCTGACTGCGAGTTTCAGTCAGACAAACCAGCAGCTGCAGCACCTGAAAATCCCATTAACTTCCATCACAGGAGGACCTCCCATAATGCACTGCTGCTATGACTGGCACAGTTCAGAGTTCACCAGTTATATTCACACCTCTGCAACATGCACACACACACACACACACGTTGACACTAACCGAGCAGTTCATTTGTGTTTCTCTTCAGTCAGTGTGTATCTCAGCTGGTCAGGTGTTAAAGTCTGACACCATCTCCCCTCAGACTCCCCCTTCAGAGGGGAGATGACCTGACCTCCCCTGATTAGACTGCCTGGGAAACAACTACCAAGCTGCTCCCCAAAGGAACAGTGTAGGGAGGGAGGGATTTTACTGTTGAAGTGGCCAAAGAGAAAACCACAGTCCTCTGACCCAGAGAGGTAATTTAAGTCATGGACAACAAAATGAAGTGATAACCAAAAAAAATTAAAATAAAATAATAATAATAATAATAAAGTTTAATCAAAACAAGAACTAAAAGGCTTCCAGGTGTCTCCCAGCACACTAAAATAAAAAGCAGCAATAATAACACAAATAAACACGAATAAAATAAAATGATTCCTGGCATCAAAATGAAATACATGGAATATGAAACAAACTGAGATGAAAAAAAGTGGTTCATAAAAAGTTAATAAACAACATAAACTTATTTTCAATGTGAAACTCTGCCAGAGAGTTTAGATCCTGAATCCAGCATGAAAACACTGACCAGTGAGCATTCAGCATTTCATAGTGTCTGAGGTTTTGTATTTTACTCTCTCCTTCTTATCATGAGTTTCAGATAATAAATCCTCCTTTAATTTTAGGATTAGGATTCTAATTTTCTTCTCTGTCTTCACATCAGATTAATGTGGAGCCTCCACCCGGCTCATGTGTTCATGCCACCACCTTTCACGTGTAGAGCTGATTTCCTGTTCAGGTTCAGGTCCAGCTCTGCCAGGAATCAAGAGCTGCTACAGAAAACAGAACCAATAGCTTCAGACTCAAAGTGAGAAAATCTCATGTGAACAAATATGAAAGAGTCATTTCACTGTTTCTCTGCTGAAGAAACTAAACTCACATCAGTACTCTGTCAGTCACTTCTGCTGTTGACGTGTTTCTGCTGCATATACATAAATACATTATGCACACACACACGCGCACACACACACACGCACTCACATATACAGATATATAAATACATTCAGGGACCATAAGACTTTCATGGCCATGCCTCTGATTTCACCACTACAAAGTGGAGTCTGATGGATTCAGTGTTGTTTGTGTGGTTTATCGTGACCTCTCTGCGTCCCGCAGCTTACACTGAAATCCTCCCTTTACTGTAACATTTGGCTTGTTCAAACAAAGCCTCACAGGTTTTCATGAACTTCATCTCTCTAACCCTAACTCTTGTTTCCAGATAACTCTGGACAGTGCTGAGTTCACTGTTGCTGTTTCCAGCTGCTGGTTTTTCTGTCTTACGTCTGGTTCGAGGATCAGAGCTGCAGTTATTCTCCACTCTGACGTCCAACAGAAGAAATCTCTGCTCCGGTTCCCGCTCCTGATTGGAAGTTGTGACTGAATGTGAACTAGTGGGTCCACTGGGAAAGACAACCCTCCCACCGTGCACCTCTGTCCCAGCAGTTCACCACTAATGGGGAGCTGAGGGATGCAGCGGGCTGAAGCACAGAGCGGCCTGGCCACAGAGGTCACTGTCCTCATACAGCATTTCCCTGAAGTCCAGACTCTGCCAGACACTCACAGATATAAAAAGACTTCATACGCCCTGAAACGCTGCTCGTCTCAAAAACCAAACATTAAATCTGACATTTTTTACTCAGTGTTTGGAGACAGAACCCAGAGTCAACACAAATAATCTAATTAAAGACCCTCCACCAAGTCACTGTCGTCCTGCTGCAGACAGACATGAAGACATGTCACATGTATCATGTCAAAGCACGTTCACTGTGTGATCCAGTGAAACACGTAGACAGAGTTTAGTTTAACACAAAAATGTCAAGGATATAACAATAAAGTCCAAGAGTGGAGCCTGGTTCTGAAATCCATCATCTGCCCCACTCAGGGACAGACCAGGACCTTTGACTCAGACTAAACCATCAAAATCCACCTGGAGACAAACCACCACCCACACGACACACGTCACACTCAAGCCTCACACGGGCAGCTGTCCACAGCATAACACTGGCCTTACAACAAAGAAGCAGTGAACAGACAAACCCAGTGCTCCCAGCGTCTGAAGCCGACTGTGGTAAACAGAACCTCTTCATGCTGTTTGTTGGTTGATTCCAGTCGTTCCACCTGCCTGAGTACTCAGGTTTGTTACTGCTGTCGCTGCTATTCAGCACTGGAAAGTGACTAAATTGATTTTCTTAACTACTGTACTTTAATGCACATTTTATGCACTTGAGTATTTTCTTTTAATGACACTTTCACCTCGCTGCCTTTCAGGAGGAAATATTTTACTTTACAAGTTGAATTTTTTGAGCCCGAAAACAAACAAGGAGCTTGTAAATATGACATTTTTCTACAGATGAAACCACAGATACACAGGAAATACAAGGAGAGCTAAAAATCATTTGATTAATCAGTTACTTGATTGACAGACAATTTCTGCATTTTTTGCTGCTTTTCCTCTGAATTATTGAAATTTATTTTTAATCTTTCTGAGGTTTGATTGTTGGTCAGACACAACAAACACAAACACAACAAACACTGTGAAGGTTTCACTTTGAGCTCCGAGGAACCGTGACTTCACTTATCACTGTTTTCTGAAGTTTTACAAATGAATCAATGAATCGATTAATCGGCAGATTCATGATAATCATCATCTGCACCATCTGAAGCAGTGAAATCCTGCTTAAACATTAAAACATGAGCAATAATAATCAAATGATTTCGAATATAACAGTCGCACAGGCCATTTTCCTGCATCGAGAACTTTTACTTTTAATACTTTAAGTACATTTTCCTGAGTATACTCATTTTCAGTACAGTAATTTTACAGAGTAGACATTTACTAGTCAAAAACTCCAGCTGAAAATTGGTGGTTATTCTCCAGGAATGGGCCTCTGGTGACTGTCAGGGTTGAGGGTTTGATTCCCTCTGCAGCTGCCAGGTCAGATCCGTCAGTCAACTCAGATCTTTCAAGGATTGAAACACCAGGTGTGAAGATGCGACACCTCAGACTGTGAGAACGTCTCACCTCGCTGATCAGACGCTCAGAGGTCAAAGGTTTTAGCTTTAACTTCCTTCACCACGACCTCTGAGCAGGACAGACGCTCCCAGAGACAGAGAGACATCAGGCTGGGGAAACAACTGCAGTGCTCCACAGAATCCCAGAAGGGCAAGAGAGCTGGGTTCTTTGTTTAAGCTGCTTTCACAGTCACATTCAAGTCGGATTTATCAGCATGTGTTTCACAATAAATTCAGCTTTTATCATCTGACTCACCTGTTCAGATTCTGAGTGACTTGAAGTCAGGACGGACAGCTTTCAGCTTTTAGTGTGAATCCAGTAACGTACAGCAGAGTAGGTATGTGTTTATCTGCACAGGAGGGAACCACGCATTGAAAACTCAGTGGTCCACAGTTTAGAAAAGAGGGACCCCCAGCTTGTCCAGGACACATCTGTAATGTGTGACAGCAGACACCAAATCCACGACATGAAACCAGAAGACCAGATTATTTCCTCTCATGTTCACTTTGACACATTTAACTACACACACCACCCTTGGTGTTCGGCCTGTCTGAGTGGTGGGTAATCTGGTGGCAGTAAATGTTTTTATTTCTGCAGGCTGCTGTTTTCTGACCAACCATCTCACAAAAACAAACAAAACAAAAAACCCCAATACATCACGCTGATCCCAATGACATCATCGGGGACCCCAGGGTGGCCTTCGATGACATCAGCAGAACCACAGTAAGCGGTGACTGTGTGTGTGGGAGGTGTGTGTGTGTGTGTGTGTGTGTGTGGGAGGTGTGTGTGTCATGTACAGAACAGAGTGTGTGTGATGGTGTGATGCAGAGCAGAAAACTGAAGAAAAACTACAACTTATGTGACACTGTCACCATTTCTGCTTTCACTACTGCAGTTAATAGTAGTACCACTACTACCACTGATACTACCGCTGATACTACCACTGATACTACCGCTGATACTACCGCTGATACTACTGCTGATACTGTCCATCACTGCTGCTGCTCGTGGTCAGTGAAAATATGAATGATGACTAAACGTGGACTGAATTAATGGTGTGTGTGTACTTTCTGAATAACATCCCTCATTCATGCTGTTAGTCCACATCCCACACCGTTACTGTGACAACAAGCATCTCCCTGCGTGGTCTGTGAGTTCACACACCTACTCATACTCACACACACACACACACACACACACACACACACACACACACACACACACACACACACACACACACACA